>QVOA01003265.1:0-47822 GCA_014825685.1 Pseudomyrmex cubaensis | reverse complement strand
GACATATACACATATACATTGCGATATACAGACACACACGTATAATTTATCTCGACTCGACGTACTTCGTTCGTTTCATAATTTATTTCGACACGCGATTTCGTTTCGAAGCGGAAGATAATCAGACGAGAAAAACTTTAATTTTGAAGTGATGAATTCTCTCTTCTCTTTCATTGCCGAACGCAGTGCGCACAATGGAAAACATCGACTGTTTTACAGCCGCGGAAATAATAAAGAACTGATACACACTAAGTGAGGGGAAGGGATCGGCACTGATTGCGCCATAATTTATTCATCGACACAGTGATTGCGCTCTCAATTTATTAATTATTCACGATGCGTCACGCGCGCCGCAACATTACGTGATTTATACTGCGGCGGATTTTCTCGCTAATTTTATGAGCGAATCCTAACAGCTCTCGCATCGACGAGAATCCTTTAACATAAAACAAAAAAAAAAAAAAAAACAACGGATCTATCCGATCGGTCGGCTCTGGTGAAAGCGGAGTGAAAACCATAATTGCTCGCTACCTATAAGCGTCTATTTCCAAGAATTAAAGTCCCGGTCTAAAATTACCGGCATCTTCACGGTATATAAAAGTAAACGTCATGTGTGATTTCAAGCATATATTGGTGAAGAAATAAAACAATGAAGAGAAATATAAATGCGAAGTAGTTTTATTAAATTGTGAGAATGGAAACAAGGCCAGACAGAGTTCTGGTTTTTTTTTTTTTTTTTTGACCGGTTTGGTGGGTCTCAATGAATACATTTTCGTGTGACGCATAAATTTCAATTAGTCGCGCCTTTAAAAGTGCGCGTTTTGTGTTGTCACTGTGTTTAAAAATTACTTGTTGAAGATGTTACACAATTCGCAGACAGTATATTTTATGAAATGTCAAGTTTGCGTTTTAAAAGATTTTTTTTTTTTTTTATAGAAATATAGGAATGCTGGAAACAATATCTCGTTAACATGTTGAATACTTAATAGAAATCAAATGTCTTTTACGAAGCCCAAATCACTAGCGTTGTGCGATATATTAAAAAATTGTTGCTATTAAATAATCCTGCAAATTTTTCGTAAAATATGTTTTACTTTAGACGAGTTAAATCGTCGCTCACAAGTGGATGAGAAAAACTTACTGGAAAACTTACTCGTCACCCAGATATGGGTGACGTGGCGTTCAACGTATTAAAACAGACAAGAATTATAGCCCGCGGTGTGTGTGTCGCGCAATATTGATTAATGAATGCGCGCTCGTCGTGCGGTCGATCTTTTTATTGCATCGCGACTGTTTCCGTGTTTCATAGAGCGATGGGAGGAGGAGGAGGCGGATATACGGTTTTGCCGTCTGCCATGGGCGATTTAAATTTCAAAGTATCCGCTGCCCCACATTATCCGCGAGAGAGAGCGCGAAATCGCAATCGCTGGTGTAATCCGGCGGACGTTTATCGTACTTACGACGAGATGCATCCGCTTCTACGCGATTGTAATTCCGACGCGCGTTACAAATATACGGCGAGGCGTCAAAGGGAGAGAAACGAGCAAATCCGCATTAAGCAATGCCGCGAGTGAGTTCTTGAAATCGGCTCGAAATAGCTTTTAATACGTCGCCCGATTCCGCTTTGATCGAATCTCTTGCGCGTGCAAGCGTGATTAATAGGACCGGAGAGATTACGGAAACATATTTCTCGCGGCGAGAGAGAATTATTTATAGAAATCCCCGGTGCGCGCTTCTCTCTTCAACGGGGTGTGGAACGCGCCCCGTCGTTAAACGAGAGATTTCTCTTTTGTGACGCCTCGTTGAGCGCCGCGAGGAGTCCTGTTAAAAGCGCGAAATTGACGTTATACTGCGGTTATGTACATACTATACATTTTCGACGATCGAGCAAGATTTCCTTTGATTATTTCGACACTCTTGTATATAACGATTTCTGCGGCCGTTTACAGACAACTATCACTCTAAGAAGATTGCAAATAAATGTAGATGTTGTTAGACCTCCTCTTCCTTTTTCCCATTGTTTCTCGATACCAGTGCAAATTCCGCGCGTGCCATCGCATTTCTAAAAGGCGGAGATGTTTGCGTCCGATTTCGGCGCGCGTGCGTTTAAGTAGATTTCAAGGTGCATTTTCGTGCGCCGCGCCATAAATGCGCCAACGAGCGTGCATCGTCGTTATCTGCTCGACGAAGTTTGCTTAACCCCTTTAAAGTCTGTCGTCCGGAGAGACCGTCGTGTCGTCCTGTCGGCTTAAGCACCACTCGAGCGCAGCGCAGCACAGGCTCGCCCTTGAAACTTGGTTAGCTGTCGCCGACTAATTCTTTAAAGTCATTAACGAAGCTGCGTTAATAAATCGCCGGTACAGGTTGGCGTTGCTCCCTATGCGCTCCGCTAGCAGAAATGATGGCCTGTCATTTATTTAAAAGAGTCGAATCGATACTTTCCCCTCCTTTACGAAAGATGAGCCCGGATTGATCAGAACCTGAGACGGTATAGAAGCCAATTCGGTCCTTTCATTTGTCGCGAAGCGAGACAAAAAAAGGTCTTCGTTAAATAAAAACGAAAAGAATACGAAAAAGTCTGCTTTTAATTCGTAATTAGTCGTAATTAGTCATTTCAATCTTCTCCTATTTAAAAAAATATATCTGAAAATTTACTGAAATTACTTAATTCACAAGAGTTCACATATTTTTTTAGGACACATAATATCCAATAGTGCGTAAACAACATTTGTCTCTCAATGTCCAATTGAATTCTTGTTGTGTAATTGATTTAATGCCACTTAATATAATTTGCGTATCATGCCATGTGCTCTTTTTAAACTGATTATACTCAAGAGTGACAACTATGCAAGTGTTGTATGCTAATTTTGTTAAATTGCACGAAGAGAAGAGGCATACATAATTTATTCATGAAACTAAGCATGTATTGCGTTGTCGCAAGCGATTGCTGTCGCTCCCTATCTGTTTTTTGTTTTCTGTATATTTCTTCTCCATAGATTTTTCGTGTATCATCTTTTGACTTTCTGTGTTTTATAAACATGCTCTCACTATTGTGCTTTCTACAATTCTGTTTTTCTTTTGTTTCTGTGTTACTTGTTTACTTGCTTTTTTGTTCTTTTTTGTTTTTATTTATTTTTCTTTTTTTGAAGAATATAAACTACTTTTACAATTGTGTACTTTTACCATTTTTTCTATTCTCGTTTTTCCTACTTTTTATGTACTCTTGCTGGTGTTTGTTCCAAAAATCCGTCACATGTAATATTGCGTGCACGGGGAAGCTCCTTAAAGACCTTCTCCGCGGTTAGATTCGCCGTAAATGCATTAAGCAAATCCACTTAGATACTATCTCGCATCTAATCTGCCGTTCTCGGTGTCGCGGATATTGTTTGCGAAAAGTACATCTTAATGATCGCCATTCGCTTTTATTTATCGAGCAAAAATGGTAGTTCATTTCCGCCAAGCGCATCTCACTTTATCTTACTTTGAACTGATTAATTAAATGACTTAATAAATACGACGTCTTATTGCGCGTTATTTAAAGCTAAAAGGCGATGTTTCATACAAGTTTTTGTACACGCGATACACTGAGAATTAAAGAACTGTTTTGAATCGTTGACAGTTTTTCTCTTCTTCGCTTTTTCTATGTTAAAGACCAGAAGAAAATCGCGATCTTCCTTCCGGCATATACGATCGCAGGTTCAAAGTCGGAAAAAGAAGAACAAAAGCGACACGATTGTCTTTTTCCCGCGGCGCATTATTATGCCGCAAAGACAATGTCAGTGTATATAATTGCCGCATGTCGGAATTTCTCGTTGTAAAACCGACGCCCGTAGGCAGTCTTCGAGATTTCTCGTTGAATAGTTCAAGCGGAAATAAATAACTTCACCGCGTAATATACCGCGTGATTGGGTGCGATTTGTGTGAAATCGATTTTGAATTATTTTCAGTTCAATTTAACTTAATTATTTTGTGAATTATATCAAGTCCGTATTTTATGCAAGTAGATTGCTGAATCTAATGTTAATTTTAAAAGTTTTAATGGCTTTTACTATCGATTGATGTATGACATTTTTATATAGATGTATACACGTGTTATACTTAATAACGTTCACAAATATGTAATATACGTTCTCTCTGGACACGGCGCAAAATCGATTCGCGCTATTATTTTGTTTGCACAGTGAAAAGTTCTATTTGTCAATTATTTATCATTAGTGCTGCGACCAGTAGCTATATAGTAGTCGTATCAACTATAGTTTTTTCTCTAGAACACGCGATATACACGTATAGATATACTATATTTGTTATGATCGATAACTGGAGCAAAACAGAACACGCTACGACAGATGAGATTGTGATCGATTGTGTTTCTATAGTTCGTCGACAAGTAACAAGTATATATATGAGCAACTTATACATACATGTATATTTAAAAATAAATTAGATGTAAGAGTTGCAAGTAAAAAATTTTGCTCCGTAAATGATAAAAAATTGTGAAGAAACACACATATTTACACGAGACAGTTATTAAATACTTCAAGACGGGTATTTAAATTAGTTTTTTTTTTACTTATGCATTCATGCGAGTATAAATGTCACAATTTAAAAAGCTTTAAATGTGTGTGTAGATGAGAAACTTTAAAAGAAGTATTATATAAATCGCTCACAAGAAACGCATGTGTGCGAAACGCTGCAATGCAGAAGGTATGGTTGGGACACGATTGCATCATCTTGTATATTTGTGTCACGAGTTTGTTTGACTCGCATCCTTCTCGGGAGTTGTGCCGTGTTTCTCGAGGTAGTTGCAGATCATCGATGCCGAGAGACTTTTATAATGTCTATTACGTCACGAGAAAAACATGCGCGAGGCAACGCCTGTTATCACGTCATGGGGGTCACCGATGATCGGCACACCTATGATTAACTTTGTCAGCAACACTGAACGTGGATTAGATACAAGAATAGAATCATTGATCTTTCTAGAATCTTTCAACATAAAAATGCGGAAAAACGATAGTACGCTCCAGTTTATATATGTAACTATATAATATTTATTTTGAATATATAAATAATATTAATTTATTTTGAGCTTCTTTTTAAAGTATATGTCTTTCAATCTTGAGATTTTTGCATTTCTGTGAACTTCGTTTTATGTAGAAGAGAATTTTTTTTATATAACAATAATTCTATATCTCTTCTCTTTTTATCTTTTTTATAGCTTTTAAAAAATTATACAGGATTTTTCTTTATAGAGGATTATCAAGAGAAAATTAATTAGATTGCATTTACTTTTTCTCTCTCCGATAAATCCGATTAATGAAACCCCAAATAATCGCTTTATGCCGTTAAAATCGTATGGAATAAAATGAGAGCGCAGAGTCTTTGTACAGAGATCTAGAGAATTGAATTATATTATGTTTGATATGTCGACTTTTTGGGAAATATACCATTGTTTCAATGTCGTTATCCTTCGTGAAAAAAAAACATGCTTCTAGCTCGAATAATTTTAATATGCTCTAGTATAAATGGTATATTTAGAATTTTGTTTTAATATGTGCACGGAGAAACAAAAACATAAAAGTCTCTTTCTGTCTTTGTTATTTAGAGGTTGAATTCGAGCAAAACAAGAAACTTGGTATCTGTTTACGAAATCACTGGAGGGTTAATAACCATGTTGATTACAGGCCGCGGAAATCGCCAAGTGCACGCGGCGCAGCCATGGCGAGGTCAAACACCTCGTCGTAGCGTGTTCTTCGTTGAAGTAGGTCGTGTATTTCTTCGTTTTTCTTCCCCCGCTCGTTTTCTTTTTTTTTCGGTCATCGCGGAAAAATCGAAGCGACTCTTCTGTGGTGTTGCGAGCCGCGTGGAAAGTATTAACGGGCGAAAGAAAGAAAACACGGCAAGAAAAGTCGCGCGCGCGCGAGCCGGAAAAGGGCGCTGAAGGTCTTCTCTCTTCTAAAGGTTAAAAAAAATAGACGACCGCCCTTTGACGTCAGCTTGGCGTCTGAGCAGGGATTTCGTCCGTACGTGATTCGGTCCTGTATATCGCTATTAGATTATTGCCGCTCGTCTGCATTATTCACGCGGATTTCGCTCGAATCCTCGTGTCTCACCGGTAACCATATCAGTAGCTCCTGAAAAATGTATTCACGTCTCGACTTCAAAGTGAACCTGAATCTGCGATCCGGATCCTGCATACATGACGACCCGTCTCTGAGATGCAATTACACGCCGTTTAAGCGTTTTCTCGTTGAATATTGGAAAATAAAATAAAAAAAGAAAATACGAAATTTAGACGAGTTTTAAAAAAAGTTCCATTTTTAACTTGATCTCCAAAATCAAATCTACTTTTTACAATACGTGTTTGAAAAAGATATTTACGAATATCCAGTTATATTCAAAATTGTAACGATTTAAAAGACGTGTCAATACTACGTGAACAGCGAACAAAATCATAAATATATTTTTGAATAAGTTATCACCATATTGTACGCGAATAAGACATTTCGGACGAATGTCAGTTCTGTTCGGGATTTATTAGTCTCTCCCGTAGCTTTCCATGAGAGGAGGATTATCGATTTTACGGGCGGGCGGTGACCAGTCACGAGTACGTCGGCATGAAGAGGGTAAGAAATTCGTGTTATATCAATTCAGCGGACGCGCCGGAAGCTCTCCTCGCCTCCGCATTCTGCACACGTTTTTTAATAACCTTCTCACAACGTTCTCTCTCTCTCTCTCTCTCACTCACTCACTCACTCACTCTCTTCCTTCTCGATCCCGTCGTCCGGTGGCATCCTCGTGAACGATTGCAGGATCGGCAAGCGTCACCAAACGAAGTACGAAACGGTTTCGTCGCGACGCGTCGAGACTAAAAATAAGGACGTTATCGACCCGACGTGCGATCCTGCACTACGAGCGAATCCGTTGCTTGATTACATCTCCGTTGCAGTTGTGTACAGAAATGCGGTTAATTCACAAACGTGTACCACGCACAGGCGGATATTGAGAATTCGCACACAACTTGAAAATTTTCAACATAGTTCTGCACTTTCTGTAACTGTTAGAACTCGCGCGATGATATCCTGAAATTTTCCAAGTGCTCAACACACTCTTCTCTGTATCTATGAAAAAGTTTTTTGTTAATTATTCTTTTTTTTATATTTTGCATATCCAAAGAATTTTATAGATATTCGAGAAACACAATAGTTACTCGCGGAATATCAACAATTTTTCACGTACTTTGTCTTCAAAGATTTTCCACTTGTTCATCATTACTGTCAAAACATTCTCGAAATCTTTTCCATGTGATCTTCAGAATCCTGAAGTATTTCATGCAATACACATTCTCCATATATATGGTAACATTTTTTTAAGGCACCTTAATTCATAAAATAAATTTCCTGAGCTGTTCGCAGACTTTTATACGTTGTCAGAGAACACAGTGAATAAAAATACAATTTCATTCATTATTATTCGATCAAACTTTCGTTTTATTTTTTGTACTTTTTTTTTCGTTGAGAATATCGAAAAGGATTTTAACATACTTTAATATTCAATCGCTTTTTTACATTTGACTTTAGTAAACCAACTCGAGGCTTGAACTTCCGTTCAAATATAAAATCTTTTCAAAAACAAAAATAAACTAATTATATATGCTACTATAATATTTATTTGTGACATAAAAACTCGTGAATATATAAAACGCTTTTTCATGTTTAGATATTTTATAGAAAAATCATATTGGAATATCTATCATTTTTCAGTCAACGACTGCTTAGCTTGGAGATTTTGCGCGAGTGATCGTGTTTTTTTTTTTATCAATATCTCGCTATTGTAATAAATAGAATGTATTCTGTTTGTATGTCTCTCTCGCGCACGCGTTTCGCTGCATGATGAATAAAAAATGAAACGAATCGATCACATCTTGCACGCTTGCTCGCGCTCGACGCGTATTGTTTCTCTTGACAAGAACGATGACGTTGCGGATATTGTTGGCGAAATCAAGGTTGTCACGGCTTGCCGGCGATTATTGAGATATTAAAAATAGGGCGTTGTACGCGGAGGTAAAGGTTTCCGTCCGTCGCGTCCGCCCTGAGCGGATGATTCGCTCGCAACCCCACACATACGCTCGGCCAGGGTTGCGCGATGAGAGGGTTGATTTAATAACGCGGTCCGCTCGAGCGAAACACCCGTTCGTCCAGCGATAACCACTACCACAATATCGCGCGCCACGTCTCTCTGCGCACACTTCTACGTGCCTTTTCGCGCGCGATTGTGTGCGAGGGTGTGCCTCGCGTATGCCATCCGCAGTGAAAGACACCGGTATAGACCAGCGGTTCCCAAACAGCTTCGGAGACTGTGAGAATTTCTCGAGCACGATATATTTTATGAGATACAAATATACTTGAATAGAAAAGATTTAGCAATTCTCGCGTCATTTCGTGTCACAAACGTTAAAAAATTGAATATATGTATATGTAAATTTACACACATTTACTCTTTAGAGAAAAACGTCGCACATGTTAAACATCTGCGAGGTAGATTTTACTTTTAGAAAATTAATTTCAGCCGGCGCGTTGCCCGTCGGGAATTGAATTAATCGGTAGACTATTTTGGCTGCTGTGCGTTGACTCCTCGAGAGTCGCTCTTGCCGCGCTGCATGTACTAAATCATTTAGAATGGAATATTATTGGAATATATGCAGGAAATCTAAGAAAACGCATGTATATGTAATAATTTCGTAAAATTTAATAGCGCGGCAAAGTGAAGAAAATTTATAGAATGTTATTTAAATATATTCGGTGTAATTACAAGAAAACTGCGAATATAATATATAATTATAAGCTTAAATATAGGGTTCTTTAAGTGAAAGGCTTTAATAAAATTCTAATTATGTTAAATAAATTAAATGACGAAGAACAGGTAATGACTTTTTGTATACTTGATTTGTAGTGATTGAAGAAACTACGATCAATCTTTGAATATCGAAACTTATTCAGAAGTCAAAAAGACTTCCGAATCTTTGGGAGATTACAGTCTCGAATCTTTCAAGTTTTCGATCTAAAGTTTTTGAAACTGAAGTTTTCTAACTTTCAAGTTTTTTTCACAAGTAAACAAATTCTAAGACTTTCACACACACACACAACTTCAAATTTTTTTTTTATATCTTTTTACATGTATCTCGCGGAAGTAATAAATCTTTAAATTTCCATCGCGAGCGCATGATAAAATGTCAAAAACTAATTTGCAACGATGGAATAATAGTTTTCGAATCGAAATGTGCTTAGTTTCGCGTATCCGCGATTAATTTCGAAAATACGTGCATTACAAATCAAGCGCGCTATTATTTCTCGTGTTTGTTTAACTTAATGCCAAATTCAAGCGCCATAAAATTGACTAGCAGGATTAATAAATCCTATTTTATTGACTTTCCATGAAACGTGTAGTTATTTTCCGGGCATTGCGGAATTATTTTCTATGCGACTGGATATGATGTTATAGCTGCATTTTGATATGTATTTGTGTAATTAAAGCGTAATTTCTCTCTTAAAAATCTAGCTTCAGATTTCGAAAAGTCAGTTCATACTTAGACACGAGCTAATTACATTAAAAAAGATTGCCGCATAAGCGACGAACAAGGAACAGCAATAACGAGTGCAATTGGTCGTAAAGTGGATCACGTGAAAAGTGCAGCGATTAGGAGCGCGTGTACTTACGACCGGTAATTAAAGAGCTCCGCGAGCGGCGCTTAATAAAATAATAAGCCGCTGAATAGCGCAGTAGCTAATTAGATGTTCATGTGACGTGCAAGTTGAATGTCAAATGCTTTGACCATACGCCTGAAAATTTATGAAAGCCAGGCGTTTATTGTTGATAGGTAAATGTGTATTTGCATATCTAAATTAAGGTTGATATATATATATATATATACGTACACATAGTTTTTATTAAATAAAATATTAGATACAATAATCATTATCCTGAAGACACGATTTATAAAAGATATAAAGATTTCAAATTTCTCAAAGAATAATCCGCTCGAACGCCGAGAGAAAAATGCACGAAGAAACCATCTTTTCATCTCGTTCCTCTCATGTCGGTAATTGCACGACTCGACGTACACACATACACCATGTACGCGCGCGATATTTTCCTCGTTCCTTTGGCGCGCGCGGCTTCCTCCTTCACGCTGAAAAATAGTCTTTCGATTTTTTGCACCGAGAGGAAAAATTCGATACCGGAGATTGGAAGATGCTTTGTGGAGCGAACTCGCCGCCGCCGTCTCGCTAATAACCGGGAGATAACGAGGAGATTCTGTTTATTCAGCAAAGTCCTTCTAACTTCGCAGTGTGTTTGTTTTCTGCAAAGCTGCACGTCAGCGCGTTGTCGTCGCGCGATGAAATCAAACGCTGTTATTTATGCATGCGAGGTTTTCTATAAAAACCGCGGAACCGCGCTCATCGAGTTACGAGCTCAAATCATTTATTTTCCTCGCGAGAATGAGAAAAATTACATATTTCTTTAAATCTGCATTAAAAAAATTATGTATAAAACGCGCGTGCACATAGTTAAAAGTGTATGTGTTTTTTTCAATCAATTTGCAACGGTTTAAAAGTCATTGTCATCATTCTTTTGAAAGAAACAAAACGGATTTAATAGACGTATTGTTTGTCGACTTATCGTATTATCATTTTATTGTATATATCTCTCGAAACGCGCCGAAGCTGCTCGGTGAATACGCAGCTTAACGCAGGCTTCCTCTCACGAATACAGGCTTTCTCATGGGAATAGTTAGCCCGTATTACTACAGTTAGTACAGTGTGCAACGTCACCAACCCCCTAAATGTGCGGCTCTGAGGTGGTGTTGAGCAAGCCACGATGCCGACCGCACACATCCCAGGAGATTCCGTCGTTGATATCTCCAAGTAATTTCCGCTAACGAGGAAATTATTTCGAACGGAAAGTTGCGTTTTCGAGAAAGAGAGAGAGAGAAAGAAAGAGACAGACGGATAGACGCACATGAATATTGATAGTCTGTATAGTCAGACAGTAGGATGTTATTTTAATTGAATTTTCCACGTCACATGCCGTAAATAACCAGTAATAAACCAGTATTAAAGTACATGTTTTGCATTTTTTGTAATTATACGATTTTTGACACACAAAAGATGTGATACATAAGATTTTAACGTGATATCGCCGAGCAGAAAGAGAGTAACATTTTACATACGTATATAATAATGAAGATTGCGCTCTCGCTTTATCGGGCGGCCTATGCCGCAGGCATTCAAGGTTACGAGCTTTTTCGACAAGCGATCCGCCCCTTGTTAAAAGCGAACGTAAACCGCAGGATGCGCGGCATCAGCCAATTCGAAACACACACACACAGACAACACGCCATGCCACGGACTAGTCGATAAGCCGGTCACCGCAATCTGTGTGGTGACCGTAGCAAACTCCGAAAGTGCTATTGCAGCGTGTCGATCTACCGAGAAACACAAAGCCACCGCTAACAGCCCACGGTTAGATTCACGTACTCACGTCCCTGTGTTAAGGACATCGGATGGTGTGACCCTTCTTCCTGGTCTTAAGATAGATTCAATGATAGATTCATTTACATGTGATATATGTATAGTTCTCTATGTTTTTTTTTTATAGAACGAGCAATTACGCTGTCAGTGAACTAAGTATTTTATTTATATAAAAAATAGTTTTATAAATACATACGTGTAATAAAATACTATATGTAAGAGGACGATTAACTGTTTACATTAAGAAAATAGCTATGTATGTTACTGGTTTCGAAAACAATATCTCAAAATTTTACAGTTTTTAGTCTTTACTGTGCAAAATCACTCTTTGGATTCAGTCTCTTAAAAATGTAAATGTACAGATAAGCTTGCATTGTTGAGACACACGTAGCCGCCAGTACAGTTGGCGACTGTACAATAAAAATAAATACACACACACATACACATACAAATACATGTTATACAGAATACATCCAAAATATAAAGATATTCATTGAGTTCTCTTTGAAACGATGAATACATCGGATCCTCGATTGTTGGCTTCGGGCTCGGGAAAGTTTGTGTCCGTCAGTCATCCTGCGGAGGGGATGAACCTGTGCAGCGGGTTTCCGAATCGCTTCCGTGCATAATGGCGCGCCATACCGCGTATCTGTCCCTGACACAGCGACGTGGATCGATGAAATGCAAAGCACCGACGGCGTCGCGACGCCCCGCTCGATTCGCTCACGAATGGCCAGCCGGCGTCGCGATTCGCAATTTGCGAACGTAAACGAAATTATCGGACGAATGGCCGGAGCGCCGACCGCCCGTCCGCCCTTTCCCGCCGCTGCCGCCGCCGCCGCCGCCGCCGCCGCCGATTCTCTCGGATGAGTAATTGCATTAGGACACATTTTCGGAACGTATCGCTCCGTAATAATGATCGTAATGATAGTAACAGTGTGCATGTGTGGCTAATAACCGACTAATAGTTAATGTAGATAACGCTGCGGCTGGTTGTGACGCAGTGTAAATGTCCTGTACGTGATTTTTTTTAGACGTAGTATAATATATATAAATTTACGTGGCCCATATACGCGCGGCGCTAAATATGGTCGTCCAATTAACAATCTGACGTAAAGCGTTGCATGCAATTATCACGTAAGATATAAATGGAGTACAGAATTAGAGAGAGCTATATATATATAATTTTTTTTTACACTGTGTAGTGTCGGTGTTATTAACACGAAGTAATATCTCTTATCTATACAGTGTGTATATGTGTATATATGAGAACGCAATAACTGCAGTAACGCTATCATTCGTGTTATATTTTACGTTTTACTCTTTCTTATCTCTCCGAAAGATTGATATTTGACGATCGCGATTTTTCACTTCCGGATTTGACGTTACCGGCTATCGTTTTTCCGCGTCGCGCCGCCGCCGTCGTAAACTATCGGGCGCAAACCGATAGTGCGATTTTCACTCGGGCACGGGCAATATTTTCCACAGTGACACACCTAATCCCGTAATCTCGAGAAGACTCTGTAACCCCGCCTATGGTTTGCCGTTATTTATCAGCTGTACACATCTGCAATCACCACGCGTAGAGATACATGCGTCGGTCGGTGCACATGCGATCAAAACAAGCGGCGACGGTAACGGTAGATGCGCGTATTATTTCTTTTCGTGTCTCCTTGAGAAATTCGATATGTGCCCAAGATATTCGATATGACTAGACCGCGAGACACGACCTTGCTGCTGGATGACTGACGACGATGCGCAGCACGTAGGTGAGGTCATCATGCACGGTCAAATGTCACCTGAGATTGCCGAGCAAACTTAGGAAGAAAGTGAGGAAAATTAAAAACGATCAGAAATACAAATATTTTTGTAGAGACAAAAAGCGCACACGCTTTTACGTGTATAATAATCGATAAAATTCACCTTAATGAAATAAATATTGATGTGCAATTGTAAAAAATTTCTTTTCCAAAAATTGTCTCTTCCGATACTTATGGACGATTGGAGTTGTGATTTTGTTAAGATATTTAATAGAGACGATCGAAATACTTGATATATCGAAATTAATATATGCTTCTCACAGTGGTTGAACTATCCGCTATTCGCCTCCTTGATGTGTTAACGTATATCAACCGAGGATCGTACGCAATTATCGGACATTATTGAGTGATATAATTAATCAGTCATTATGGAACGACGTAATTATCGTTGCTATGTTCATTTCCCGTCTACGCGAAGCGATTGACGCATCTTGTCGTCAAAGTAAACAGTGAGATTAAATGTTTCTCAGTCATTAGCTTTTTCTTTCTTTTTTAAATTATATATTATAATGTTACCGTTAAGTCTACTTTTAATTTAATTCTTGTTGTTACACGCGAATGTTTTTTTTTTTCACAATTAAGAGACGTAAGAAAATACATATTGTATCGTGATAAAAATAATAATTATTAATAAAAATTAAAGCGTGAGATATTTTAAAGCGTTTTTCTTGCGAAATACGTGTCACGTTTTTATATAAGTAAGCTCCGTTAAAGATATCCCGTATACATTCTCAGCACAGGAAAATAAAACGTCCCCATTACAGGGATTTTACTGCGAAAACGTTGACGTTTCAATGATTGGATGAGATTACAGACTATTATTGAGCGAATGAAACGAGTCAGTTTATGTAGTCGCTTTTACGCGTGCGTTTTTAAGCGGTATTTCATATTCCCCTGTTACGTTTCTCTTTTTTTAAATTAACAAATTACGTACCGCGTGATATCCGCAGCGGTTTAACTCAAATTAAATAAATACTTGATAAAAATGGAGCAAAATAAGAAATATAAGAAGCAAATACATATAAAATGTTGTTTATATAACATTATATAAAAATATAACTGCTTAAAAATTAAAAGAATATAAAAACTTGTTACTCAAAGATGATATAATGGTAAGAACAAGACTATCTAATTTTACATTTCATAGAATATGCAAGTTTGCAAAATTAATTTTATAAATAAATGTTTGCTGTGTCTTGATTGACAGGCTATTGTCTGTTAAGTGAGTTTGTGTTTTTAAAAAAATAAAATATATATTTATTTCGAAGGAAAACGTAAATTCCATATTTGCACCATCAAGTTGCGGCATAAATGCATTTGCTCACGTTTTTTTTTTTTAGTTCGGAGCGCCGCTTTTCCATACGCTGAATATATTTTTCCGTCGAAAACGAGTCAAGCAGTTTTTCGACAAGGAGTGAGTGACTTTATAAAGCGAATAAACTACTTAGGTCGTTTTATATGTCAACGAAATGTGAATTCACGCGCCGAGTAAATCGCGTTAATCGAGACGGAAAACGTTTTAATCACTCGTTTTTTTCTCCCATCTACATGCAGCCGTTCTCAAATATTTTCTCATTTTCTGTTGCAGGCGGTATCGGAGAGACTCGAATTGACACCAGCTGGCGGAAGATCGGAGCCGCAGGTGAGTAATACCACGAGAGAGAAAGAAAGAGGGACAGACTTCGGTTCAGCTTTTATTCCCGTTTCAAAAAGAAATATTGCTAAAATTTATCGTTTTCCTTTATTTATCTACGTTGTAATTCTCGTCGAAGCTCGTACTTCTTTTCACTAAAAAAAATATGAATAAATTTATGTTTATTCGATTAAATCGTTGAATAATGATTTTCTTACAAAGTTATTTAAACATTTCTAAGTAATGATATTTATTTGCGCAAAAAAAAAGACAGATTGATTCCCGATTAACTTCCTGACGAGCAAAACATTTTGATGAAGTTGTTGAGTGTATCAAATGTGTTCGCTGCTTTTTGCGGCTGATGCGAGATTCTTTAATGACCGTATCTTTCCCCGTAACAAAGGTTGCTACGTTGTGCGAACCCGGCGAGGTGTATCTCGCTCAGCACATGGGAGAGCAGGGTCGATGGGTCTCCTCGACCGACAAGAAGAGTTGCATGACGGACAAGCTCGAGATCCTGGAGTATTGTAAGAAGGTGAGAAAAAAGTTGATAAGATCCAAGCAGCTATTAAATTCTTTCTTTACGTATATATATACCGTTCGAGATATCGACGTTGGGCACATTACAGTCGATGAAGTACTGCACATAGACATTAAAAATAGATCTCTGACATTTTTCTATCGTCGAACTTTTTAGTTATCTTTCTTTTTCCGTCATTCTTTTACTTCATGAAAAGCCGATACAGACGTGCATATATATTTCGCAAGATCGTGAAATTCGTCAGAATGTGCAACAAGAAATCTTGATTTTTATCACACGCGCACAAAAACAATCAGTTGGAATGTTATCTCACATTTCGAGAGTTTTTTAAATAAAATAAAATTAACATTAATTAAAAGATCGAAAGAGGAATTAAAAATAGCGGAGATATACCACATACAATTTACATTCTCGTGAAGTGGATCACGGCGAAAGGCAGGACTAACTTACGCGGGGATAACCGGATAATAACGTTCTCTGTAACGTTCGCTTATGTGACACGTGCACGCAATTCACTGTGCACATACAAAGCGAGAGATAAGTGTGAAGCTTGTGCACGTGTACTTATGCGCGCGTATATATACATATTTGCAAAGAAAAGCGACTGACATTTCTCACGTGTCAGATGCATCGGTCGATAAAAATCACACCGTTCTCGACGCAAAACCACCGGTCGTGTGAAAAATTATTAAAATCTCCACTTAAATAATTAAAACAACTCCTCCATTAATTATACGAGATATATATCGAACTTTGGACTGGATTTTCTTCTATAGAGTCACATATTTACAGAGAAAACCAGGCTATTCGCGAGTGAATTATTAATTAAGAGTTGTTATTTCATATCGGCCAGCGCCTGGCGCTGCGCTGACCCTGCAGGCAGAATTAAGTCGTTTATAATCTTCCGGAGTCACGTAAATCGAATTTTCATTCCTTCGTTGACGCATCTTCGCGACAAAACACCGAGTTATCCACGGTTCGTTACCTCGTCTGTCATTTTGCAGCGTGAAAGTATAACGTTAATCCTCGTCAATAATTTTATTGCACAGAGATTGCACGCCGGTCTGAAGAGTTGTTGAATTATTTATTTGGCCTGGTACTTTGTCTAAATTCCTTTCACTGGTGCGTGAAAGCACGCTAAGTATTATACTCGGGCGACATCTAATCCTTTTCCTCTCTGGTGGTCCATGAAAGCTTTTGTTTAATTCGCGATTCCAATGAAATGAAAAGGACGAGTTACAAAAAGCTCTTTATTACTTGAATTCGCGTTGAAATTGTTAGCTGTGAAGTAAATTAACAACAAAAGTGTTACAAATTAAATGTGAAATAGATTAAATTCAAAGAAAGTGTGTTCAATGATTTACTTATTACAGTTCTCGTTTGACTTTTGACAAACATAAGTGAGAAAATATTTTCAATTTTTTTGATATTAAATTAAACCTATATTTAATCATTAAAGTTGTTTTTCGCTATTACAGAACGTCTCAAATTAAAGATTTAATTCGCCCATTATCACATTGCGAAACATCGTCTGTATAACGAGAATGTGTGTTTTTGCAGCCCTTTATACGGAGATTAAGCAATCGTTCGTTCGTAAATAATAACATGTTCGCCAAGAGTGCGCGTATACGCTCGATAATTGCCTTCGGCCGACACGATTACAGGCTGCTTGGACCAGGCCACTTAATAATGCTCTCAGCAAACCCCTTAATCCGCGTGCCTGATATTTTTTTCCAGGCTTACCCCAAGAGAGACATAACTAACATCGTCGAATCATCGCACTACGTCAGAGTTAGCGGATGGTGCAAACCTGGTAGGACCAAGTGTAAACTTTCCCGATGGGTCAAGCCCTACAGATGTCTAGGTAAGCAGTGACGTTAGTTTCGTGCTAGTACGTGTTGACAATTTTTAACACTCTGTACATAACAATCTTCGTTCAATCGAAGACCGAACATGTGTAAATTGAATTTGGTACGTCAAACGAGAAACTTGTATTGATCTTCACGTACTCATTCCATGTATATATGTATATCAACGAGAATATATCGCGATATATAAATATTTTAAACTGACTCACAGTGTGGAATTTATATTAACCAAATATATGATCTTACGAACAAAATATTGAAATGTAGGAATATAACTGTCACTTAATCAATGTGACTTTTTATAAAGACAATAAATAGATTCCGATATCCTTTGTACAGTGATAACGTCGCGATATCAGGCTTGACAATCGTAAGAATTCTCGCAAAACTCGCGAGATAATATCTAGACACTTGATACCTGGCGCTTGAAAATTGCAAGAAAATATCGAGAGGACCGTCGCGCGCTAGAGAGAACGGTTGAGATCGGCCGCGAGGCTTGTCGATAATGCCGACAGTCCTGAGAAATGAAGAGATCGATCTCCGGCAGCGGGGATTTAGTTATAAATTTAGCAGAACGGCGCGCGCTCTCCGAACTGCTCTTCGGGCGGAAGAATTCAATTTGTAGAGTCAATACGCTGTGTAACGGACAATGTGATATCTGCTGTCGGATTGTTCGCCCGGCTACCTTTCTGATCAGCCTTTTTATCGCGCTCAACAACGCGAGAACTATCGCAAACGTGACATTGCGCAGCAGCATCAATACATACACAAGAGATCGCACTCTCTCTCTTTGTCTCTATCTCGTTTCTGTACCTTCCTCGATTCGTTTCTCTAAGCAAAAGTGACAAGTATGACAAATGTCTTTATTTCGGAAGCTTTTTTCGCGCAATTGAACGATTTGCCGCGGAAGTAGGTGGCCCGTATAATTAAAGTGAGATCTCGACGTGATCTTAATTAAAGCGGATCTCATAAATTACAAACTCACTTCGTTCTGAACTGTTTTCATTACAACTGTTTTCCTTTGCAAAAACAATACAACTGAATTGCATAATTACCATTGGTAAATATCATCATTCCGGTACGTTGATCACGTACAGACGGTCACGGTCGTTTGCTTCGTCTTCCATTGCGTGTCTTATAAAAGCTTCATTAATCTTGAAAATAGATTAGTGTAGAAAAGTATAACCGCGCGAAATTAAGTTTTTTCTCTTCTCTTGATAACGATGATAATAAAATCTTAAGAAAACAGCATTTAGTTGTTTCTTATTTTTTGGTTATATTTCCTTATTATCTACACACTTTTTTAAATTTCATATAGTAAGAAAGAATGCCGCACGAATATACTTGGCACAAATCAGGCGAGAGTGGTTAATATCCTCGAAGGGTCTGCGTGACTAAGTCTATTGATCAGCACTGGTGAATGTACCGATGCGTCATCCTCTAGACGCATTTCTATTCTGTCCTGTCTTCTGTTCCTTTTGCGTGATCTTCCGTTCATGAAGCTAATGGCAACGGTACATTTAGACAAATACATTAGCGGAAATATATCATACACATGATCATATAGAATCTTTCAAATAAAAATATCGTGTCACACGGATTTCCGATAAATCTCTGACGTCAATTTATCTTAGAAGAACTTTCGAGATAGGCCATTATGCCCGAAGCTCTTACTATTTGACTACTCAATTTATTAAGGAACTTAATAACTGGAAGATGGAAAATTAAAAATTCTAAAAAAATTAAAATGCGTCTGGATTCAGATAAAGTTCTGTCATTTGCATTATAAAGTAGTTTAAAAGCATCGTAACATAAAAATTAAAGTACAAAATGGTAGTACTATACTCTGCGATGTGTGATGTAGTTTAAGTAAACACTTCTTTCTCTTATATTTAAAGAAGTTCTTATAAATAGATTCGAGTTATTGATTTCAAGCTTGACATATTTTAGTGATATACATGTATACAGATATATAAATAGATGTATATGAAGTAGTTGGTGAATTCGTCGGCAAATTATATTCGACGTTGTAATATAATTCGTCGAATTTTCTTTTTACGGGAGAGAGAGAGAAAGAGAGAGAGAGAGAGAGCGAGAGAGAGAGAGAGAGAGAGATTACATTGTTAATCGGAAATAGATTTAATATTGACAGTGCGCGACTTCGCCAGTTTCGTCGAACTACTGCAATATGTGTTGCAATACAATATATTTTGCCACTCTCTTTCAGAGGGACCTTTCCAGAGTGACGCCCTTCTCGTACCGGAAGGCTGCCTTTTTGATCATCTTCATAATCAAACTAAATGCTGGGAATCTCACAGGTAACAAACACATATTACACAAAATGTATCTGCCAAATAAAATTAATTCTCAAATAAGTTTAGATAGATTTGCATCATCGCGTTCTCCATCAAAGCGATCGAACAGTAAAGCAGAATAGTTTTAACTGTTTTTTTATTTAAATAAACTCAATTTTATTTTTTGTTTGTTATGTTTATTCTGTATTTTTTCATATTATACGTTGTCTTCCTTTATACAATATATTATAGATCTTATGTTGCTTATAGTTTTCTATTTACTTATTCGCTCGTTATTAGATTACCTAATTGCTCAATTAACGAGCGATATAACTTTGCTAAACTGTGATATCGAATTAATCTCACGATGTTATGTCTCGATGAAGATCACGATGTTGCAAGTCCGTTTATCGCGAAAGGATCAAGTGCACGTCCTCGAATACACGTTACTGCACCAAGTGGATTTGTGTTTCAGATGGAACGCCACGGCGGCGGAAACCTGCCGAGAACGAAACATGAACCTGCGTAGCTTCGCAATGCTGCTGCCGTGCGGTATATCTCTCTTCTCCGGTGTCGAGTTTGTATGCTGCCCGAAACACCTGAAAGGTACGTAACGTACGTACGCACTGCTTTATCACAATTCATTCATATCTCATTTTGCGCGCGCACGCGAGACGCAGCAAAACGCACGCCATAAGCAGCAACGATGTGAGTGCGAGAACAAGAAACGAATAATTAACGCGCTTTCTGCAAAAAAAAAAAAACAAAAAAAGAACCGCGATTCGACGTTTCTCACGTTCATTTTCATGTATATTCCGTGTCGGCATTTCGCTGCGTCCGCATCTCATACGATGACTTCCTTTCCAGACGCGCGAGCTCGCGAGCTCTTCTCAGCGCGAGGTCATTTTACCGTAAAGTGGGGAGTACTTGTGACGATCTCTTAAAATTCAACACGAATCTAGCTGTTTTTGTTGAACACGTCGTGGTCTCAATATAGAAAAATTCAACTACGTTGAGATATCTCTCTGTTGTAATATTGCATATTTTTGAACAAGAATTTTCATGTATTGTCACAATTGTATTTATTTTCTCACAAGCCAGACTTAACTTTAAATCCAAACTTAAAAACCAAACTAAAACAATTGAATTGTGACTTTGCATTTGTTCTTCAGCAAATGAAAAAAAAAATACTGCAATTTTAATTTATGTGACAATATAAAGCAAGCGATGTTTGAAACGATTTTTACGGTTAGTACGACATTGTTTGTTAAATTCGCTGTACATTATCCATCCGGCTTTTGCACTTGTCACTTAGTTTTATAATATCTGTTAAGTTTAGTATCAAGCTTTTTAACGTCGCACATAAATCATCAATTTTCGCTTTGATACCGCGTAGCTGTATCATTACGTTTTTCCGTTTTTATTTTAGTAGAATGTGTAGATGAACGATCAATGGACCGGCATATCAAAGAGCATTGACAGAGAGTAACAGAGGAGGCATGAATATTTACGTAGAATTTGCGGCGTATTTATTGCGATGAAAATACCAGGCATTTACACTGTTCGTTTTCAATCGACTTTTGCGAAGACAGAGAAGAAAAAAGAAAGAGAGAGGAGAGAGAGAGAGAGAAATAGTGTGTGTATGTGTGTGTACATGTAACTATAGAATAGTGCAAAAAGGGTGTATTAAGCGGAGAGGTACCACCTACTTCGCTTTGCCTCTTTCCTCGTCTTCTTCCAGCACATCGGGTGGCTTGTGCCACCCTCCGCAAGCTCTCTCTCCCTTTCTCTCACTCTTTCTATCTCTCTTTCTCTTTCTCTCGCCGCAAGTTCTCTTGTCTTCTCTCTCCCTCGTGCAATCAATAATGTCCGCCACCGACGTTCCTGACGACTGCGCAACGTAACACACGCCGTAGCTTTCGGCGTCGATGCGCAACTTTTCTTTCCTATACGTCACGTATAATGGGCTCGATTAACATACACACACACAGGGGGGTTGTTCGTTTTACTCGTCATATTCTACGCTTGCCTAGATTCTGTACCTATTTTATTATTTTTAAGATAAGTAAAAATGTAATCATAAAGTGAGAAAGACGTGTCATCCGGAGTATGAAACATGGACCGCGTTATAAAGTGACTAAAATCGAAATATTACTCGTTTGAAAAAATAAATGCCTAGTCACATGCAGAAACGTTTGATAAATATCCGCGCGAGAATATAAATGAATGCAATTTATATATTCTTGGTGGAAAATCGAAACAATTTTCTTGTCTATTGAAGTGTTTGAAGCGAAAGAGTCGTTCAACAGTTTAACACCTCTGAGATATTTCAAATATCTCTCTTTGAATTTCATTGAATTTAAGTTTGAACATACGACTCAGATCCTGTTATTATTTTGATATTTATAAAATAGTTTTTAATTTAGGAATTACCTCATGACACATTATTTCAGAATCAACTGCACGTATATTCATGCTGCTTTAACTTTACAATTTCATTATTGATATGGACGGCCGTTATTGATAGGCCGCATTGAATTTTCGTCGTCTCTGCATTTCCTCCCTCTTTCTATCAGACACTTCCGCGATCGATCCCAAATAAACCGCGCTCGCGAGGAATCCATAACTCGTGTATCACGAACAATCCCGACATAAGACATTCTCGAGGAAACTGCTAACGCGTGCAGTTATCACGTATCTACCGTGACCTAGATAAAAGGACGATACAGGGGGGCTACAGTAAAGAGAAGAGCTTTTGTCTGCTTTTCCAGAAGTCAACTCGTGAGAAGTCGTCTCATCACAGAGCATCTATTCTCAGCGAGTGAGACACACCTCGAGAACCTAGTTAGCCAAGATGCGTCTCTGCTGCCACCCCTTCATAGTAACCCGGCGAAATTAGAATTTCCAAGCTGGAAAGATGCGACACCGGAAGCTGGAGCGAGAATGAAAAGCGTTTTGCATAGTTACAATGTTCATATTTCATGTTATTTCGCTGGTGGTAGAAATCTTTTCACACTTGTTTTTTTTTTTTTTTTTTTAACACCAACAGAATATTTTGCAAAAGGCGCTTCACAAAAATGCAACTTTTCAATCAGACAAGATTTCTACAAGTTTCCATTAATAATTTTTACAAATTTTTAGTTTTTATTTAAAATTTTTCAATTTGTCTATTTTTTATATGATAAAAAAGAATATTGTTTATAAAAGATCTTTTTATTTTCATTTGACACTACTTTCTTTTTGCCGAGAGAAATCGAAAGGAATCTAAATCGTCGTAAACACTGTGTTTCGCGAAATTGTCAAATTGCAACGCGTGCCTTCGGGTACGACTGTTCTCTTTCCAAGTATATCAATAGATAACCGAGTGCCCGGTGACACTGGCAGTGTATCACTGGTGCGCGCATTGATTTAGATTATGGGCTAGAATTCCGCGGAGCTATCTGCGGCGAGCCCAATCTCCCGTCCATTTACTATTCAAACAATGGCAGTCGATATACTGGAATGTGCGCGCAGACAGGAATTCCAATAATTGCACCTATCGCACCACGTACGCATATGCATGCGACGTCGTGTGCGTGTGTATGTGTGTGTGTATATGAAAAAAAAAAAAAAAAAAAAAAAAAAAAAAAAAAAAAAAAACGCAGAAAAATATTTTTACATAATCAGTAGCGCTTTGTATTAATCAAACAATTTCTGTTTTTCTTTATGCAGGTTTCGCGTTGAGCGAAGCAACAAGCCGCACATCGGAGGATTCGCGAGAAATCCATTTTCACAATTAAAATATGAATCATCATCACGCATTCACACTTCACGACTTATGCTTTTTAATGTATCGTTCGGATGTAGATATAGCAAAGGGGAGTAATCATGGGAGTAAAATACATAAAATGTTTTTTTTTTTTTTTGCAGAGAACGTGAAACCAAAGAAACCTATCGATCTGCCCATTCCTAAGAGCGTGGACGACGATCTTGACGAGGACGAAGATGATCTTGATGATGAGGATGACTTGGACGGCGACGCTGAGGACGAAGACAATTCGGACGGTGATCTCGATGGTGTGCTTAGCGATCAACCCGATGAGGACGAAAGTGAGGAGGAGTACGACGATCTCGATGACTACGATACGACTACCAGGTGGATAATAAAAACAGTATCGATAACTTTAATGTTGAAATTATATTTTATATGGATTATTTATAAATTTCTTGTGAATATATTAGTCGACCGACAACGACCGTTTCTACAACGGAGAAAACTAGGCAGGAGGCGACGGCAATGCCACTACCAGTTAGCACAAGTACACAACAACCTTCCCAACCGCAAGGCACTCCCGATCCCTATCTCACGCACTTTGATCCGCGATCCGAGCATCAAAGTTACAAGCAGGCTCAGATGCGACTCGAGGAGGTGCACAAGGAGAAAGTGACGAAAGTAAGTTCGATTAATCGCAGTGGGAAAAGCGAGGTAAAAACGTTTTATGGAGTTTGCATGACTACGTCGCGCTATATATGTTTTCATATGCGAGAAAGCAGCCATAAATTAAAATTATTAGATTACAAGTTGAGATATTGAAATTAGTATTCGAAAAGAAAGAAAAAAAAAACATTTTTCTCGGAGACAAATATTATGACGCGGAACATTGGTGTCGAAATCTTTGTGCTACAACGCTTTCAGGTGATGAAGGATTGGAGTGACCTCGAGGAGAGATATCAGGATATCAGGGCTCACGATCCCGTTGCCGCGGACGCTTTCAAACGCTGGATGACAGCGCGATTCCAAGAAACGGTCGCCGCTCTTGAACAGAGCGGAGCGGCAGAAAAGCATCAGTTAAGCGCGATGCATCAACAAAGAGTGCAGGTATGTGTAAGCGTGTAATGCGATGTGATATGACATAATCCGTTTGGAACATGGCGTTTCGACTTTGAAACATTAGCTTCGAATTCAACAAGATGGTCATAAATGGAACATGATATATATTATTTATACAAATCTTTGAAACATATATAGGTTTATCTATTTACATGTAATTGTGCCGACAATTTTAATAATTCTTTTATCGAGTATATTAGATGAGTGATAACTTAATATTTTCTTTCAAGCTAGATATTCTAATAATAATGTTTTCATAGGAGGCTGTTAAACAAAGAAACGAGGAAGCTATGTCGTGCTACACAACGGCTCTGAACGAGACACCACCGAATGTAAGTTCGTACAATATATTTCGCGCGAAAAAAACACTATTATCTACTGTTTTGTCTGACCATTAATCTTTTTGTGTGTGCAATCCCTTTTAGGTACATCGTATTCAGAAATGCCTACAAAAGTTGCTCAGAGCTCTTCATAAAGACAGACACCATACGATCGCTCATTACAAGCATCTTCTCGATAGCAGTTTGGAACAAGCGAAACGAGAGAAGCCGGCTACTTTGGAACACCTGGCGGAAATTGATAGGATCACTAATCAGAGCCTGTTGATGTTAGAACGGTAACGTATACTTGAATGTTAAAACTTTCGAACACGTTAGATACGCGAATCACGCAATACATACACGATACGTTGCACGCGAAAACACGCCGCGACCGTAAAGACATTAGAGACTTACTTTTTTCTTTTCCTGTGTTCAGATATCCGGAGCTAAGCGCGAAGATTGGCCGTCTCATGGACGATTACGTTTTGGCCCTCAGGAGTAAAGATGAAACTCCGGGAGTGCTGCTGGCGATGACACGCGAAGCAGAGGCAGCCATTCTCGACAAGTACCAGGCTGACGTTGCTAGCAAACAACAAGGTATTTATTGATTGAATTTTTTGTCGAGTAAATTTGTGTAAACAAATATGCTTTATTATTTTGACGTAATATATCTTATTATAGAGAAGGAACATCAGAAGCAACTTGAACGAGCGCGTAAAGAACAACGCAAGGTGGAACGCGGCGAGTTGCGCACGGAGCAGGAACAACACGAGGAAAGTGACTCAGCAATCGATAGCAAGGATATGCCTCAGCAATCGGAACCTGCCGCGGCCGCCGCTATGCATAACGAGGGAGTAGTTAGAGCGGCTCACAGTATGACTCACGATGTCTCTCATTCCGAGCCAGTAAGAATACTTATTCTCTCTCTTTCACTTATATAAAATTTTATACAGATTATCATAGATGTTGACTCTTTTTAACATTGTATGTTTTTTTTTATTATTTGACATGCAAACTTAAAATTTTACTGACAGAGTCGCGTATTGTTGCACCAAAAGAGAATTTACAATACGATAATAATTTACACGCGAATATCTTGTTACTTTCGCAGGGTTATTCTGTAAGACGAGAGGTGTATCACAGAGAGAGTCGATCTGTCTATTTCACACTCGCTTTCGCTGGCATAGCACTCATGGCAGCTGCGGTTGTAGGCATCGCGGTGTTCAAAAGACGCAGCGCGAGAAGCCCTCACAGCCAGGTAGATCTTAAAACTCTCATTCAGTATTTGTCGTATTGCAAAAATGTCTGTAATATATTTTGTTGTCCGACACCAATCTGTTTCTCTGACAGGGATTTATCGAAGTCGATCAGGCAGCTACACCTGAGGAGCGACACGTTGCAAATATGCAAATAAATGGTTACGAGAATCCTACATACAAATATTTCGAGGTGAAAGAATAATTCAGCCTCGAGACTCACAGTTTTGATTTCTGAAGTTGGTCGCAACCGCGTATCTGTTCTCGCGTATTTTCTTCAAGAATCTCATAGTATTTTGTTAGAGTAAGATATATAAATAGTATGTATATCTCTAAACCCCCAAGAGATTCTTCCGAAGATCCGGACGTATTAACATCCCAGAAATGCGCAAAAAAATCGACGCGTTCTTTGCTTGACAAGACGTGCTTGCGACGAAACACCGCATATATATCGCGTTTTATTTATATTCACTCCGGCAACATCTCGCGATGTAAATCGATCTTGTGAAGAATTGACAATATATATAAAAATAACGTAGCAGAGACACGATGGATGGGAACGAAACGGATTCTACTGGAGACAAAAATAACGTAGAATTCAACGTATATATATATGTGCCATACGAATACGAAATGTTACACGTTATCTTCGGAAGTATCTCATGCACATTGTTTTTATTACGTTGTCATACATGTCGGTATAAAAACGCAGGAAGGAGCGCGCTCGTGTGTAAAAGTAGAAAATGTCGTTTCTAGATTCACCTCGATGTTCCTTTGCCTCTACACGTTGCACATTCGAGCGGGAAGCTCCGCTGACTGTGTCGCGATCGGTATAGCTGATCCGTCTTCTCATTCTTCGGGGATGAACTTCTCGAATGGCGATATAATGCGCGTTTATACGGATAATTCATGTAAATGTCGGTAAACGCGTTTGTCGTTTGCGCTCTTTGCTGTATTTTTAGGTTCTGATATTTTTGGAGATAATCAATGGCAATAAGACATAACGCAGCTTAAATACTACACGAAAAAAAAGGCGATAGCGATCGTAGTAGCTTGTCACTGGGAGCAGCATGTAGAAATAAATAATACTCCGATTTAAATCGCGTAATTGTTAACGTTTATGCTAAAATAACCGAGCGCGAGCGAGCTACGCGGCACTCTTAAAATATCAGAACACACACCATGTCATCGTTGCACGTTTCACTCCTACCTTCATGATGCAGCTGTGTTTTCTCTACGTCTCCGTTCAATTCCCACTGCCTGGTTTCTCTCTCGGTGACCTTTTTCAGTACTTAAAACGTCAACTCTTAGATGATAAAGAAACCTTAATATATAAGGAAACTAAGAACTATTGTGTATTTCGAGTTAATAATGATGACGAGGAAGCAAGATGCTTTATCATTCCACGCGATAGTCCAGTGTTTTGTCGAGGTGCTGGGAACGCTGACATGGAGAATGTTCGGCAGTTTCGTTCGATCTCGCCGATGCACGACGCCGGTCGTATCGAAGAGATTACGCCGACACTGTCGAACAAGAGGAACAGTTCAACCGAAGATAATTTTCGAGTGGCATTAGTACCTCCGACTACTAGGTCGAAAAAGATAACTAACGTCTGTTGAAGTAAGCGTTTTTCTCTTTTATTTTCGCGTTTTGCGTTTTCGAGAAAAAAAAAGAAAAAAAATGATCGTTCATACAATAACTATCTTAGGATATTATTAATTATATACGACGACGATGATGATATAATATATTACACGTTTAATGCTTATATATATTTGTATATGGTCAAACAAAAAAAAAAAAAAAAAAGGTAGAAACCCGCACTTTAGCGCCAGGGTCGCGTGGGGAAGCACACATTTCTTTTCTTTTTTTATCTATCTTAGAACACACACAGTGCGCTTTCGTCGAATTTGTTTGTAATAAAACGAATTTGCGGCGTCTGCGATCGTCCGACGAAGCGTGTGTAATAATTCAATGCGTCGTCGGTGTGCAAAATGCGCTACAACAAATCCATAGAGTCATTACCGTCCCTTCGACTATCAGTGGTTGTGATCAGTGGTAATATTCAGCCATCACAAAGGTCTCAAGGACATCTAAAAACCATCCAAAAAATACGCGATGACGTCTTTACAACGTCTGGAAGATAAGAATATCTCTACGTCGTCTGGCAAATAATGACACCTTTTTAGACATCTAGGAGATTAGAACATTTTTCTGTCATCTTTATGACGTTTATCTTTATGGAGGGAGCGCGTAATAAAAAAAAAAAAGGTATACCGACATCGTTAACGCACCGCGTTGCAGCTTTTGCGCATCACAAAAAAAAAAAAAAAAAAAAAAAAAGAAAAACGGGTTCAACTCGGCGGCGTACGATCACCGTGATAGAGATACAGCAATCAAATCACCAAAACATCGCTGTTCTGTCTCTTGTGCAAAGTGTTCCACACGATCCATGCATGAATACGTACACATTCCCAATTTACCAAAGTGGTTTCTTTCGAATTGCGCTAACTTTTTGCTACGATTGTATCGCGTGACACGTTAATCGCCTGCAAATTTACGGAGCGGGAAAACATTCTTAGATATTATTCCTAAAAAACGCACGTAAAAAGCAGCTGCCTTTCCTATCTATCTATCTAGTGCGAATCTCATACGTACACACCGATCGTTTATATCTTCACGCAACTCCGGTGGAAAAGGGTGTGTATAATCGAAAAACAAGAATATAACAACAAGATGCAAAAACACAAACACACACATAAACAACACATCGCTGAATGTTAAAAATATTATTTTAGATATATATTATAAGACGATAGCAATTATACCATGTGAATGTACTATGACTATATGAACAACAAATAGCATCAATGCGTTAACAATAATAATATATAAAGTATCTATTATATATGTATATGTGTGTGTGTGTGTGTGTGTGTGTATGTGTGTGTGTGTGTGTGTGTGCGCGACGTATGAATAATATATATAGATATATATATATATACAAAAATATATATATGAAATATACACATGCATATACATGTATACATATTAAATTAAACATTATGTACCTATAGCATATAGTCGTTAAAACATTGAAAACATCGCATATAAAAGACCTTGACCTTGATACGGATTCACAGATGCTGAAGACTTCAGGCGGTTGTAAAAGGGACTTATTATTTTTATAAGATTAAAACTCTTCGGAGAGCGGAGTTTTATTATGATTGATCTGTTGATGATTTGATCACAGCATGCATATTATATGCGTACACATGTATCGTTCGCTGAATTTAACGCGATTAAGTGCAAAGCAAGCGATTCGAAGAACACTTATATATTTCGCGTATATAAAATAAGTATGTAAAATCAGCTCATCTTTAGTGAGAATGAACACTCGCGATTGCGTCATACGCAGGCAACAACGGTCCAATACTCTCTCGATGATTTTCCTTAGAAGACATCGGGGAGGCATCAGTATTAGCTAGTAGTCGGAGCATATCATGTTTCGGTGATTCGGTTGTGGCGGGAACGAAAGAACAAAGAGAAAGAGAAAGTCGGAGTATTGAGAAAAGTGTGTGAGCTTCAAGATACTGTGAATTTGCATCGGGCCACCTCCGTATATATAAGTTTAAGAATTGATTTTTGTAAAGAGGTAATAAGTATATATATTATATCGAGGTAAAACAAATTGAACTTAGCTTAAAAGCCATGTGAGACGTGAGGAAGAGGAGAAGAAAAAAAAGAAAAATATACGTCCTTCAAATTCGCAGTCCAGTGATTAGCAAGTCCAGAGAGGTGAAAAGAAAAAAAGCATAATAATGACTAAAAAAAAAAAAAAAAACTAGATTTTATTTTTGCAATTTTTTCGGAATCTTCTCGCGTCGGTCTTTCGTCTTCTGAGGATTATCGAGTGACGCGATATAATGTGTCGGCACGCTGCTATCACGAGATGTTCTTATTGACCTTTGTGCGATGCGATAACTATTCTTTCTTTGAAATCCTCGAGTTTGCTTCCGTTCTCTCAACGCAGTCAGGTAAAAAAATCACATACATTATATTTAATGTAATATATTCGAATTCTCGTACTTATATGCGAAAGGCTTTTAACACGTTGTATTGTGTACGTATAAATACAATATGGATGAGAAGACAATGTGCGCAGCACAAAGGAGATTTTACTTTCTTCTTACAGTTGTTTTTACAATGTTAGTGTTAAAGATACTTTGAGAAGTATCAATATGCGCAAAAGCGTTTATTTTTCTGTGAACAGTGGCAATCTGTTTCATTTCATATGTGAGAAACGTTTTAAAAGCGTTAGTCAAGGTAACTAATCGAAATAAATCATATAAATCATCTTTAATTAACATATATATATATATGTATATGCAGTATTATGCTTTTTTATTTTTAAAAATTGAAAGAATGAAATGAGTCCATAATTCGTAAGATTTATTTTAGATACGATTTCATACTTAAAGTGTATCTTACAAGTTACGGATTCGTTTCGTTCTTGCGCCCCCGCAATCTTTCAAGTTCACTCTTTTGTTGTGGGTACGTTGCATGCGAAAGAGAGAGAAAATGCCGTGATTTGAAATTGTTCGCAAAAAAAAAAAAAAAAAACGAGGCAGTATCGAAAGATTGAAAACACTCTCCTCGTCCCTCTTTCTCCTTTGCAGGTGTTTCTCCTCGCCGCTCACAAGTTTTAACGCATTACTACACTCCGTGAAAAAAAAACGTATTGTGTTTGTGGATATATGTAATTTTACTTATCAATAAATAAATTATAAAGAATCTCAATGTATGAGATTTATTGCAACCGACTCATTGTAGAAAAAAATAGTATAAAGTTCAATTATTTTGACTTATATATATTCATAGAAATACATATTCATACCTTGTTAGCGTAGTTTTTCCGAAAATTATTATGAAATATTAGTATTTAGGTTGTTCCAAAATTCATTTTTTTGTCAGAAAAAAAACTGACAATAGTCCACATTATTTATAATTCAAACAAAGAAGTTATCGCATTTGCATGAATCACTTTCCTGTTGCGCATCCGTTCAAAGTTCTTTATATACCTACACAAAGCAAAGAAGACACGTACAACAGTTGCGAAAACTAGAGCGCGCTCTTGTTCGCGTCAACTATCAAATACTGTCAAACGCCAAGCGGCATCTCTTGCGTTAGAACTAAACTCGCACTTGTCCCGATACAGTCGTACAGTTATTATTATAGTCCATCTTTCTTTGTAATCTTGAAGCTTATCGCAAAATAGTTTTATTAAGCAATGTGACACAACGTCTTAAATAAACTATTTGAAATCCCGGTTTTACTCGTAAGCACTTTTATCACTGACGTCATTTCAAATATCACGTGGACCACATGTTCGATTATTATAGTTTACATCGATAGCGGTGATTAGTCAGTGATTCAGTGATTGTTGTAGAATGATTAGCACAATGATTTGTCCCATCCATGAGATAATTAATGATTAATTGATTTGTCCAGTGCCATTGCAGTTGACGATTTGCGCTAATACGCACGAAAATAAAACCTTTTCGAGGATTGTTTGGAGCCGTTCAAATGTCAACTCTCAATGATGATTTTGACAGGCCGTTCGAAAATGTTGAACCGTTACAATGGAGCGCGTTGCGAGAAGTGTGTCATGCCAACATAGAATATTTCACATCTCATCAGGATGAGAATGGTGTCAGAATTAAGGCCGCTCTTCTGGTGATCCTGGATCATCTGGATCAAGTGCAACCTCTGTACAAAGATATAACAAAATTCGCGCCGCATTTCGATTTTGATAAGGAAACACCTGGAAATGGATATAGAAGTTTTCTTTTATTGATGGACAGGTGTATTATGCACTCTGTCCAGATTTGTAGGGAGATGTATAGTCAAAAAGATTCTATGATGTTTCGAAAGAACCATCATATGAAGTGAGTATTATGTTGTCAGACGTTGTCTGTGTGTTTAATAACATTGGGTTGTATATATTCAATTTGTGAGTTTCCAGGGAAGTAGAAGCATGCTCCCACTTAATGGCAGCATTGTGTACATGTTTGCAGCATTTAATAACACTGCATTCATGGAGTACACAAGCAGAGGTGATGAGTGATGGAAAGCTGTCATTGTTTTCATTAGATGGTTATAGTGCTCAAGAGCTTCTCAATAGATCAGCAGATATTAATCCTTACTGTTTTTATGGCAGATGCCTAGGATTTCAGGTATCTGTGTGTGTATGCGATGTAACTGTGATATTACTCTTGTACATCTCTAACATTTGTTTAAAGTATGATCTGTTTTTTTCAGTTTTGCAATAGTATGAAACGTGTGATAAAAGCACTTTCATTTTGTATGGCATCTTTTAGTGAGATGTATTATAATAATGGCACTATATTCGGACGATGTGCTAAGTCTGTTAATTACTTGGTGGATCCTGAAGCTAGGGCGCGTCGTATTGTGAATATATCTCAACATGCTGATATTTCTTTCTGCCAAACATTTTGGTTTTTAAATGAATCTCGTAAATATATAAAAAATATTTAATATACAAATACTTTTTGTCTAAAACGACTTATTTTTTGCATTATATTAAAACAAAACAAATGTTCAAATATTTAAATTTTATATTTACATATTTACATAAGAAAATCTATTTTAGAAATAATGACTATGATGAATCCTTTGGTAACTATTAATCAGGTATTATCTATCCCACCTGAAGAATTGATCCTACCTACTCTAAATGGTGGTAGTGTTTCAGTTCCAATACCAATTAGTCATATTGGGAAGAAGCCGATCCATGTTAGATTGTTGAGTTCTAAACGACGTTTAGGAATGGTAAATAAGATATTAATTTAACCGTGTTATAATAATATTCTACTTATATTGCGGTATGTTTGTGTGTGTGTGTGTGAGATATAAATAGATCAAATCCGAAAGTGATGTATAATAAGTAGTAATATTTTTCATGATTTTGTTAAGGCTGGAGTTGGAAATGTAGGGGGAGAGTTGTTTGGCCTTTGTGATGAATTAATTTTTCATGTTCATGGAGGCGGATTTGTATCACAGACCTCGCGATCACATGAAATATATCTACGAGATTGGGCTATAAAACTTGGTGTACCAATATTAAGCGTAGATTATAGTTTAGCTCCAGAAGCCCCCTTTCCTCGTGCACTCGAGGAAGTAGTGTATGCTTACGCGTGGGCATTAAAACATGCAAGTACATTACTTGGAAGCAACGCAAAGAAAGTAATATTTGTCGGTAAGACTACAAATAAAGTTTTATATGTTTGTGTAATAGCTAATCTGTTATTCAATCTGGTGTAAAATTTGCAATTTTAAAATTAATGCTTTGACAGGTGATTCCGCGGGAGGAAACTTGTGTTTTGGCGCTGTTTTGAAATGCATACAATTAAATATAAGAAAACCGGACGGTATCTTTGGGTTATATACACCGACACTTGTCGAGTTTGTCCCATCGCCTTCTCGCTTGCTCTGTCTCACGGATCCGTTATTACCGTTCGGTTTTATGATGCGCTGTTTAAAAGCTTACGCAGCATCCGATACCAAGAAACCCACAAAGTAGATATTTCTATATTTTAGATTTCTTAATAAAATATATTTTAAAATACTTTTTAAATGAAAGATAAATTGCATTTTATAAAACTTGAAGAAAAACTTGAAAAAACACATTTGATGTATTATTATCTTACTTCAATAGGGAACAAGAGAATATAGAAAAATCAGATACAGAATCTTTTGCGGAAGTGAGCGAAAGTGATCTTATAGCATTAGCCCTGAGCCCAAACGGAGAAGGCGCGAATGGCACGCAGAAATTAGTATCTTTACCGTCCGATTCAACGTTAAATTCTGTTAGCTTAACAGAAGTTGATGGTATATATATAAACTAAAATACAAGCTTATTTACTAATTATATATACTATTTGTGTTTCCTACTCTTGTTTTGGATGTATTTTAGTAAAGACAATTTTTAACACACTAGGTGCTGAATGTCCAAAAGAGCAGGCAAAATCTCAAGAATATTTCAGCAGATTCTTAAACATGTATAGAAATTCTGGCTTTGCTTCATCTTCGTCACATGTTGCGCAAAATAGCAGTGGCAGCAGAGATGATAACATATCAGAACAAAGTAACAAATCGTGGTCTTTGTTTGGATGGTCTTTGAGCAGGAAAAACAGTATCAGGGAACTTGACTTGGAAAATGCCAAAAGTCCTTCTGAAGAATTCGCTTTTACGGTACCAAAAGATCCATTCTTGAGTCCTTATCTCGCTCCAGATAATGTGCTAGCTCATATGCCACCCACAAAGCTGCTGGTACGTGTCTGTTGGATTTTAAAGTATAGAAAACTTATTAACACGATCAAATGTTTTTAAAACATCTCTACTTAATAAATCTTTTTTTTTTTTTAGACAGTACATCTTGATCCTTGTCTCGACGATTGCATTATGTTTGCAAGGAAGCTCCGTTCGATTGGCAATAAGGTTACATTGGATATATTATCGGAATTGCCACACGGATTTCTCAATCTTATACAGGTGGAACAAAAATCATCTGTTTACTTTAAAGTATACATGCTCTATTACTAATATTTTATTGAATTATTATCTGTAGACTTCAAAAGAGGCGCAAGAAGGAGGAGAAATCGTTGTTGGAAGACTAAAAGAATTGCTGGAGCTGTAAATGCGTAACACGAAGAATTATCACTGTTAAGATCATAGATTTAGAATATAAATGGAAGAACAACGCACTTCTGTGTTACAACATACAGCTATTTATACAGAAAATATAATGTGACTAGATCTTATTTCCACAGGCTTAATTATTTGTAATGTTTAACTTAAACATATAACGGCTAACGCTTTATGCTAGCGGTTTTCTACTGTATGAGCTACATTGGTGATTACCGTTACGTATGTGTTGCCGATGTGTTGCGCAATATCTAAAATAATCACGAGAAGATCCCGTTATGTCCGAATCGACAACAATTAATATTTCAGGATTACAAGTTATTTATGAGCTTTTGAATCTCATCGGTTAGAACTTCAAGTTCGTCGATTCGGATATAGTGAGAGGCACTAGGTCCAGCGAGGTGTAACAAAAATCCGAATCCACAAATGTTTTTCTCACAAACAAAAAATTAGCAGTAAAGACACGAAAATATTCTGTACACAAAAAATATATTTATAGTATTTACTACTGCATTCTAATTTGTGTCTTTTTACAGAACAAAAACAACACACATATACACATATATATAATATGCTTATGTATTTCTATAAAATGTATGTATTTCTAAATACATGATCATGAAACTATTATTATATGTAATTACATATTATAATAGATTGCATGATTGTGTTATACAGTATCGTAAGATCAATATTTATACAAATTTCTTTGCACAGCAATTTTGTACATTCTATTTTTGTAATATTTATTTAAGGCTCGTCTATTCAAGGTTTGACTGAATAGACTCCTTAATATAACATTATTGTTTGTGCATATGTGTAATTTCTGATGTGATATCGTTTAAATGCCAATGTTTTTCTATTGTAAAAAAAATGGCTTAAATATTGTTTATAAATTTTTAATTACATCTAAGTAGAAAATTGATGGACAATAAAAAAAATAAATAAAAGATACGGTTGCCATTTTTTATTTTAAAAACAAATTACAACATTTGTCTTTCATTAGCAGACCATTATATTTTCAGTTTACTTAAAATGTTTTGTTTACATGTATGTGTACATACAGAAAAAAATGATCAGACTTATGTAATGGGACATTTTTGTTACAAGAGATGCAAAACAAATTGACGTTATTAACAAAACATGGAAATGTATATATGTAACGGTTTTTTAATTTACAAACAAGATAAATTAATGAAAACAATGCTACTTATGGATTGACAGTTTGATGATTTGTTTGATTTCCTCGGGGGCGAAGTGTTTTTTGTAATACATGTGCATCTGCCGGTTCTATTCTCTTGTAGTAATGTTCTTTAGTTTCAACAATTTGGAACCCAAATTTTTTGTAAAAGTCAATTGCGCCTTCATTACTTATTTGAACATGTCTACAAATATTAGATGCATATATTTATTATAAAAACAAAACCTTTATTCTAAACATATATTTTGTATATCAGATCACAATATAAATGTAAAAATCATACTTACAAGAAGATAGAATCAAAATTGCCATCCTTATTAACATAGTTTAAAACATGCTGAACCATAACAGTGCCAATCCCTAATCTTCTATATGGATAGAGACAACCCAATGTCATTATATATAAACGCCTAGAATTTTCAGAAGTATCTACACGACAGCAAACTGCTCCAACCTGAGAAATATGAGATATAAATTACATTACAAATTGATACATTTAAGTGAAAGCTTAGCATTAGACTAATTAGATTCTTAAATGTTTTTTATTGCAGAATTCTTCTTATAAAAAAGAAAATACTAGGTACTATGTCATTATACATACTACTATGTCATTATAATATGCTAGTTTTGCAAGTTCTCCAGCTTCCAGTACATCTTTATAAAACTTTTCATTATATGAGACTGGGAATACAACTTGGTTAAGCAACTTCAGTTGCTTTATGTTATGTGGTGTCACGTCGCCTAACTCTATTTTTGATCTGCAATTAAATATGCAAGGTGGGAATTAAAGTTATTTCTACATATATTGCTAAGGTAAATTCTCGAAATAATGAATTTTGTGAATCCAAGTGTTTTCAACAATGCGTTTCTGTCTGGAAACATCAACGAAGAATTGACAAAAAAGCAGAGAGAGTGAGAGAGACAGGAAAAATAAAAATTAATAACTGTTTATGCGTATAATTGTGCAATTAGCGCCATAACCTCCAAAAGTCCGCACCACTCACCTTGTCATTTTGGCGGGTGCCGAAAATGTCTCAGGCTGGAAGTGCAAACTCCCTCCTGGAAATCGAATCGACGAAGTTTAGCGTTGTCTGGTGCTATCTTCCTGAACTAGAGATTATCTTTAATATAAGAGCAGAGGTTTTCTACTACGTCATCTTACGATAACTATGCAATCTGCAATAAAGAATTATATATTATATTTTTGAATCGTTTGACGTCGTGCAAACGTCATTTCCCACGTCAAGGCGCTAGATAGCGCGGGCAACACGTCGCCATCTTGTACACCACATGACCTCGTTGCCGTGTCCCGTGACCAGCTCACGTGAATTTGGACAAATTCAAACGTTTTTTTTTCAACGCCGAAAAATGGACATTTTGGAGCAACAACTCGAACAGCAGGATGTCAGGTAGCGTTTACGTTAAATATCGACCGCCTGATATTGCGAACACCTATCCTTTCCGTCTCGCCCGAGGTCTCCTCAAGGTCATCATCATTTAGTGCACAGTGCGCACTTACGTACGCCGTAGGATCGACACACACAATCGTCGAAGTAATACACGTAGCACGTTAGCTCCTTTAAGATAAGACGATATCGTGCCTCAGAACATTTAATTTTACAGCGCCGTGAAGGAGGACAGCGGTGATACAGGAATCGTGATAGAGGAAACGGAGATTGTTGATTGCGATGGTAAGGAAAATATCTTGCAATCACAGGATGCATTTAATACAACGTATTTTCTAAAATCGAAGTTATTGAAAATCGAGTTTTATGTGTACATATATCTTTTTGTCAGAGCCTGTTGTGGAGGATGAAATGCATTACCAGGAACCTTTAGCTTACCGGCTTGTTCAAGTAAACGGTACAGCTTTACAGTCAGCTAACGAGATAGAACTGCCTGTGTCACAACAAGGGAATAACACTGTACAGGTTCTGACATCTGGTTTAAATGGCCAGTTTTATGTTATTGGAAATGCCAATGATGTCTTTACCACAGCACAAACATCTAGATCCTTGATGCCAAGGACAGCAACGCTGCAAATAGAAACCCCAAGAAGTTGTAATCCCAGCTTGAAAAAGGTTTAATGCAGTATATTACTATTTCATTGATCTGTGAATATATAATATAATAATATTTTTTTATTCAATTAAAGTGTACAAATTGTTATTTGATATGGTTTTAGAGAGATGACAAGAGGAGAGCAACGCACAATGAAGTTGAGCGTCGACGTAGAGATAAAATAAATAATTGGATCGCAAAATTGGGTAAAATTATTCCTGAGTGCAATGCTGGTACGACTATAGTATCTAGCAGTGCCAGCAGTGGAGAAGGAAAAGCCAATTATGAAACTCAGGTAAACACTTAAGTAAATTTCTTGTAGATAATTTTAGTATATAATTTTTATTTTTATCATTTTTTGTTTTTGCTTTTATAACAGAGTAAAGGAGGTATCTTAGCAAAAGCTTGTGAGTACATAGTAGAACTGCGTGCGGCTAATCAAACTTTAGGTCAGTGTGCACAGGACAACGAGAAACTACGACATGAAATCACGGCGCTAAACCAGTTAGTTGCTGAATTAAAACGTGAGAATCTTCAACTTAGGTCGCAAATATCATCATCGGTTCCGAATACTGATGCTATACATTTGAGTTCTTAAAGCTTTCTCTTGTTTGTAAGCTAATAATTGTTTCTGTAAATATCGAAATTTATCAGTTGTAACATACAAGAGGGAGATATCATTTTTTTGTTCTCTTCTCTGACGACTGCACCAAACACGTATTCGAATATTTTGACTTTATTTTTATAAATCAATAACAGCAGATATAAATTTGAATAGAAAAAAATATGTAAGTATAACATTCAAACATTAAAATGTGGCTGTGAACACTGAAATTTTGACACGTTTTTCTTGGAAAAGTAAGTGAAACAGTAGTGCAGCCGAGATTATTTTAAAGAGAGAAAGAATTTCTTTGTGGAAATTAATGACCGGTTTTTTTCTTTTCAATTCACATATTTTTTATTTTTACAACAAGTTTTCGTAATTATAGGATAGAATAATTTATAAGGAAGATTCTCAAATTTAAATTGTGAAATAGATCAAAATATACGACTGTATGTATTGTGAAATAAGCGGTGTTTGCTAATAATTATATGTACACATATATGTATATATATATATATACATATATATGTGTATATATAATTATGTATATACATATATGTATGTATGTATAATTATGTGTATATATATATATATGTATATGTACCTATGCGTATGTATACATATGTGTAGATCGTTGTGCATATGGCAATAACATATTTTTTTCAATACGGAACAAATTCTTATTGAAAGGAGGAAGATGCGTCAGAATCGATTTAACGTTAGATATCGGAATGTAATATATCGTTGATGTAAATACTACGAGGTTATTGTTACAATAATAATTATTAATTGAAAGCAATCTGAATTTATTTGTCACTATTGTTACTATTTTATATCCAACAAATCCATAATCCTTTGTGCACAAATTTTTATTGTATTCTTCGTTTTTATACATATAATACAATGGAAATGATATCGAAGTCAATAGAACACGTATTATCATGCACATCCTCTTTCTTCTTATCTTCACGACCCCGCACCTCGATCATTCATCTAACGCATATTTTATATCTTCTTTCTAAACTTTTATATCATGGTTGTAACATTTTTATTCAGTAAGGTGTAATATAATCAATATATATTGTGTAACAATATTGCGAGTATCGCGGTATCGCATTTAAATAGTACATTATATGTTACAAGATTTAATACTCCATGGTTTAATCTCTCGCAAGGTAAAAGCTGCCGCATCATCCACGTGCTACGTGTGTGATTAATGGTTGAGAATTTTTTCCCAATATGAGATTTCTAATAATAATCTGTATGTGTCGCAATAAAACGAAGAGTTTTATACTTTCATTCGTATGACACACAGAAAACGTGGGAAACATCAACTTCCCGATTATTTGTTTGCACTGTCAATAAAACGTGGTAATGGAACGGAAGTTTTACTTTGCAAACCATAAAATTATTCTTTTCCTGATAATATTCAACTAATTACAAGTAGTTTTGCTCTCGACTCAAGAGATTGAACTCTCAAGAACGCAAAGCATATTTTTGCAAACATATGCTTCGAGCGCATTTAAGAATGTCCCACTTTATTGTCTCAATCGTCACGTACGTGGCATTGTCTCGAACGATGTTACGCTGCACGGTAATATTGATATTTTTATCGTAATTTTCTCTATTTACAATTCACTTACTGCTTACAAGATAAAATATGTTCAATAAATGATGCATAAAATAATAACACTGCCTTCAACTTTTTTTTTGGCAAGCTCACATGAGATAGACCGGGACATACTTAAATGTTAGAGCCAAATTACAGAACAATATCTTAATATCTTAAAATTGCTTTTAACAAGTGATAGAAGTTTAGTCCTCTAAATTCCTGAATGCCTGTTGAATATCTTCATGCAGTTGATCAAAATCCGCCCTGATCTTCGCTTCGCCATCTTTAACAGGATCCTGAAAAAATTCAAGTAAAAGATTTAATATAACTTTTGATATAATATTAAACATTATAAAGCTGAAAAGTCTGTCAAATATTTAAATATAAACATTTAAAGTTACGCACCTTGAACTTCATAGAGCTTAGTTGATAAAGAATATTGCCCATACTGTCCCTTATAACATTCCATGTGATTTTATTATCTGACTGAGCTGTTGATTCAACTGCATGTCGTGCCATATCGTAAAATGCAATCATATTTCGCAACATTCCTACTGTTTTATAAAACGGACAAAAACGATCGTACGGCGAGTAGCTAGAAAAAAAAAAAAAAAAACAATTTGAAAGTTTTTTCGTACAAATATCCACCTGATCTTACGTATCTAATATTTATAAAAATATAAAACAAGTTTTTGTGTACCTGTTTTGTTGCAAGAAGTCGTCCTTCAACAACTTTGCTACTTCCAGCGTGATTTTATCCGTTTCGGCGAGCGAAGCTTTGCCCACCAGCTGTACAATTTCGGATAAATCCTCTTCCTCTTGCAAAATTTCCTTCACTTTTGTTCTCAGCGGAACGAATTCCGGGAAGTTCTTGTCGTAGAAATCATCCAACGCACGCAAGTATTTACTATACGATATAAGCCAGTTAATAGACGGGAAGTGTTTGCGTTGCGCAAGTTTCTTATCCAATCCCCAGAACACCTTGAAATTACATAATGTAATAAAAAATTGGAGTTGATCAATATTTTGTTTATACTTTTGTGCATTTAGATATCAAACTGTACCTGTACTATACCGAGCGTAGCGCTAGTCACAGGATCAGAAAAGTCACCACCTGGCGGTGAGACAGCACCAACAATACTAACAGATCCCTCGCGATCTGGATTTCCCAAACATTTTACTCTATATGTAAATTAAAATTCAATATTTTAATCATAGCAAAATAAAGACTTTCCTTTTAAATGCAGAAACTCAAAATTATAAAATATAACTGATATTAGACGTAATATATTCCTGAAGAAATCTCTTCAGGAATATATTACATTAACAAACTCATAAGTGCGATACATAACAACATACCTTCCAGCACGTTCATAAAAACTGGCTAAACGAGCACCAAGATAAGCAGGATAACCAGAATCGGCAGGCATTTCAGCCAGACGACCTGAAATTTCTCGAAGAGCCTCAGCCCAACGAGATGTCGAATCTGCCATCATCGACACATTATAACCCATATCTCGGAAATATTCAGATAGCGTAATACCTGCGTAAAAAATAATTCAAATATTATACACAAAACACAATTTTATTTATACTAGAGTAAATTGATATTTATATTGTTGCTAACATATTTCGTACCAGTGTAAATGGAAGCTTCACGGGCAGCTACTGGCATGTTGGACGTATTGGCAACCAAAGCGGTACGTTTCATGATAGACTCGGTGACGCCTTCAATCTCCACAGTCAACTCAGGGAAATCACGTAATACTTCGGACATTTCGTTACCACGTTCTCCACAACCAACGTAGATAATCACATCGGAGTTGGAATATTTGGATAAAGCTTGCGAGATAACGGTTTTGCCGCAACCGAAAGCACCAGGAATAGCTGTGGTTCCACCTTGGACGCATCTGAAACATATGTTTCATACACGTTTTAAGCATTTCAGAATATGTTGCATTACACTATTTGAAAATTCTTACGGGAAAAGAGAGTCCAAGACTCGTTGACCAGTGAGTAGAGGATGATTAGCTGGCAATTTTTCAGTAACTGGACGAGGTTGACGAACTGGCCACACCTGCATGCAATCAATCCATAAATTCACAACATGCAATATACATTCACAACTCTCACATATGGCTGTTACAAAATATTTCGTACCTGGAGCATAGTATATTTTTGCCTCTCGCCATCGAATTCAGTCTCCAGTACGATATCCTATATAGATATATATATTTCCATATGTATACATGTATAGAATATAAAATATGTAGAACAAAATCATACAAAAATGGAATCTTACATCAACGGTATAGTTGCCAGCAGGTGCGATGTATGTTACTGTGCCTTTGCACTTGGGTGGTAATATCATGCGATGTTTTACTAAAGTATTCTCGTGTACAATACCGTACAAATCGCCGCCTGTAATGTGACTGCCGTTCTTTATGTTTTGTGGATTAAATTCCCACGAAGCAGTACGAGAAAGTGCCGGTACATTGATACCCTTTGGGATGTAAATCGAACTTGTAAGCTCGTTGATATCTTTCAATGGACGCTGAATACCGTCAAAGATACTGCCGAGAATGCCAGGACCCAATTCGACAGATAGTGGTTTTCCAGTACGAAGTACTGGATCACCAACTGTCACACCACTTGTCTCTTCATATACCTATGTGTATATATGTATTTTAATAGTATTTTTCAAATAGAGAAAGTGAAATCTAAATAAATATGGTTTTTTGTACCTGTATTGTAGCCATATCACCTTCCAATCTGATAATTTCTCCTACTAATTCATAGTAACCAACTCGTACCAGCTCATACATAGCTGATCCAGACATCTTTTCAGCAGTAACGACTAACAAAAGAAAATGTTATTATTGACAGTTTGTAATAGATAAGATAACAAAACTTTATTATATAAACTAACCAGGTCCGGATACTGCATAGACATATCCAAACTTGCCTTCCCGATCTTCTTGTGCAATTTTCAGCAAACTTTGATTCGTCATTTTGAATAGTTAATTGATCTGGAAAAAACAAGAAAGTTAGTTATCTTTAGAATACTTGATATTTTATTCTTTATCAAATGTTTTTCCTATAATCTTTTAATTATAGTTTAATACACAAAATGTAATAGTATAATTCAATTTACCAACACTTCCTGATACAAATTATTCAATTTACTATTGCTATTGCAATCATAAAATTGTGCCAGTCAATGATTCTTTTTAATTAAATCTTTAACACTTCTAAACACAATTCTGTGGATTATATAAATTTAAATTATTTATATTTCCTATTTTTTATTTAAAATTTTTAAAACTCTAATGAGAAACCAATTTAAATAAATATACATCAACTACTTAAATGAAAAATAAGTTAGCTTTTCAAACTTCCTAATCTTCTTACAAATCTTTCTTACTTCAGTTCATATCTACAGGAGAGAGAGAGAGAGAGAGAGAGAGAGAGAGAGAGACGGAAAGAGACAGAGAAAGAGAAAAAAGTCTAGATAAACTCATGTTTTTTAACTAAAAAATAATCAAGATATGAACAAAAGCTAATAGAACTATTAAAAAGCATTTCTAGATTATTATATCATGAGTTGTGCAACAAAGAGAACTTGAAAAACCTTCGAATGTTTCAGCTGTCACACGCTGGCTACGATTCACGTGAGCAGGCCATTCAAAAAAATAGGCGTAGCCCCGCGAAGCTTACGAGCCGTTTGCCAAGCAATGGAAAAATATTCTATTGTCGCAGAGTAGCGATCAATCGCGCGAACGTCCACATACGATCGCCGGACGATCATGAGGCGCGTCGCGGCCAAAAATCAGCCAAAAATGTATGGATTTACGCTCAATTCGAGATGCGATGGCGCACGCAAAGTGGATCGATACTACGCGCCGGAGATGATTCTCTCATTTGCGCGAATTTCTGCGAAATACTAAATTGAAATCCGATCTGCTAAGCAATATGATGGAGCTATTACATGTTCCTGGACGCGATCAATTCGATACTCACAAGATACGACGTCTTTAGGTGCGTAGTTCAGCCAACGATGAAAATTCGTGCTCTTCTTGATGAACAGCCTGACTGCTATCACAAGACAGGTCAGCTGACTGACTCGTGTGTCGATCCTCAATTATCTGATACGCGCATTAAGGAGAACTCGCATGAAAGTCACAGCAGATCATTTGTGCTGCTATACATCCAGAAAAAATGGAAACTACAAAGCGACATTCACTTTCAAACGTGACGGTATAAATGTAACTTGGTTTGAATCCACACTGCAACAGCTTTAAATTCGTCCTATGTCCATGTCCTATTTACACATATATATGTTCTTTTTTTCATGTAGTATTATTATTAATATAGAAGAAAATGAAAGATATATTACAAGAGATTATACATATGTATATAATTTCTACTTTATTAATACAAGGCACTTATACATGTTTAAAAAATAGATTTAAATACATAAAAATTATTAATACAAATTATTTCAGTTACAGCAAAATATATTTACGACAAAATATATAAATAACAAACTTATAATAACAAAAAAATTCTAGAATAAATAATGTGTCTTTTCAGAATATGTTAAATTATTTCTTGATGTTTTACTTTTTTTTCACTTCAATATCTTAGCTTCTATAGACATCGCAAAGGCATTGCACAAATTATTAAGCACCATATTGATTGCTTCAAAAATTACAGCAATAATTTTTTGTAAAATCTTAGATCCAGAATCACTTTGCATGCGTAAAAGTGAGTTTATGCCCCATTCTTTTAAGTTTGCTTGACAATATTGCCATATAAACAAGAGAGCTTTGAGTAAAAACTCTTCTGTACTGTTAGAACGTCGAATTAATGATTCAGCGATTAAAAACAATTTTTTGAAATACTCTTCATCTATTCTCATAGAACTCATTTGTTTAATTAAAGGTTCAAAATCAGGCATTATTGGCATATTTTTGGGATAATTTTCTCTTTCATAATATTTAATAAATAAATTGCAAAGTACTTGCATCAATTTATCAGCAACAGAATCATCATACTGTAAGTTGGACGAATTGCTCTTATCTACTTTAATAAGTTCACCTGATTTTATAAGACGAATTACAAATTGAATAGGATCTAATAATATAATACCATTGATTTTCAATTTACCTTGATCAAACGACCACACAATATTACGTGAAATACCTTTCGTTTTGTCATTGCCAGAAACAGGCTGGAATTCAGCAGTTTGTAACTGTTGACGATGCTGTATATACTGTAGTACTTCTGCATTTTCAGATATTTTACATGTATTATTTGTTGCAGCTTTTCGCACGACGCGATTAAACTTATTACGAAGACGTTTTTTAGTAAGAGAGTCCTTGTAGTCGCTAATGACTTTACCTTGAGTATTCTCAATGATATCGTTAGCAAATTGAACTTTTACTACAGACCCAGCGAAAAACATAACATGAAGTACAAAATTTAACGCCTCTGCTTTACAACTTTCTCCTCTCCTACATTTTTCTATTATACAGTATCCCTGATAGGCTACACCGATGCCGTTGACAACTATGTTGCCACCCTGAACAACGTTAAACATCTTGATCGCAATCGTGTTTATTGTCATACCGCGTGCAGCAGCTGCAGAAATAGCAACTGTTCCTCCAGCCGCTCCCAAACCAAAAGCTGTACCGACTATGCCAAGCCACTGACCAAACGCTTCTTTATTTAGGACATGAATAGATTCCTCATGAATTTTGCGATCCGCCAATTGATGAGAACATCGACCAATTGTCCAAAAACCAGATGCACCAGTAGCAGCAAGACCTATTATAATTTTTTACTTGATTATAATATTTAACAGACAAGATAATTAAGTTGGTAACATTATGTCAATACTTTACCAGTTGCAGCAAGAACTGGTGCAAGAGGTGTGAATGCTGATGCAACACATAAGCCAAGAGAGCCTAATCCAACAACACTGGAAACAATATCAATCCCACTGCAAATTGCGGTCTTCAATGTGCATGCGGGAGAATCCGCGATTTCGAGCCAGACTGTTGAATAATCCTCTGTAATTGGAAAGTTTGGATCTGGTTGGTAAATACCATCTTTTGGAAAAATCATAGTGCACTTCGGTAGAGTATTATTTGTTATGTAATCTGTCCAACTCTTATACACTCTACCATTGGTGTCAATATACCACATCTCATATAATGTAACTTCATCAGGTGTTGTTCCTTTTTTGTTAGCATTTTTTGCATTGTTGAGTTTTTTTGGAATACTTTTCCTGACTGTAAAAATGGGATTGAGTGATATTAAAGGCAAGTCTTCCTCTTTCATTTCTTCTTTTGTTTCTGATTCTTTCTTTGTTTCTTTCTTCTTCGAGTTTACTTTCATTTTAGGACGGAATATTATATTATAAACCATGCCATAGTAAATTGGTTTAGAAGGATCTGATTCACACATTTTATTATATATCATATTTATAACTTCTGTAGCTTCTTCATTATATTCAATTATATCAGCTATATCTACATCTGTATTTGCATCTGGTGTTTCTGATTTCCAACAGCAACTGTCACTTGTTGTATCTGTGTTAGTTGTATCCTTGTTTGTTGGTGGTCCATATATAGCATAACCAATATTCTGTTTCAGGTACTTATGCTGCTCAGATTCATATATTGTGCAATCAGGAAGAAGTTCATACAAGCATTGTTGCTGTTCAACAGCAAGCTTCTTCATTTCTTCCTAAAAAATCAAATATTCTATTAGCAATATACAAAAATGATTATACTTTTATTTAGAATAGAAAAAAATAAACATTAGAAAAGATAACTTTATTAATATTTTGATATGGACTTTTACATAGATTTAAGGTAAAGCTCACCCAAAGTGTATCTGTAATTGTTTCTTCTTTCGCAGCCATTATTCAAGAAATCTTGTAAAATATATGAGTCACAACTTAACACCAGTCACTAGTAAAAAGTATATAAAAAACAATTATCACAAATGATATAAAATACATGTATATATTTTTTCTCTTTTCTAATGATAGTATCTCAAACAAGTTTACATTTCAAAATAAAAATATCGAAAAAGCACATTCTAAAGACAAAAAAACGATAAATAATCAAATTCCCAATAGAGCAGCGTAATTGTTACAAGAGGTATATGTTTGCTTTGGGCGTTCATGCGCTGTGAACGTCCTTGACGTCAGTCGTCTTTTATTCTACACTTAAAGAGCAGACAAACTGATGTTTAAAACATGTAAACACCTACATAAAGTCACATGCTCCTGATGTCACATTTAAATACTGTTGGAAACAGCTGAAAAACGTCAGAAAATTGAGGAAAACCTAGTAACATTCAAAACATTCAATTAATTTTAACTATATACAGTAGTGCCTCGCTGATTTGCCTATCTTCGGTTCCGCGCGCGGCAAAACGTCGAGGCAGGTAGGTGTTCCGGCTGTTATCTC
>QVOA01003264.1:0-19384 GCA_014825685.1 Pseudomyrmex cubaensis | reverse complement strand
GAAACGTTTGTTATAAACCTAAAGAATTTTTAATTGAGCATAAGAACCTGCTAAACGTTCAGTAAAGCCCTACTGATTTAACATTTATATTAAATTTACATATTTATAAAAGTTAAATATTTAAATATTTATTTAACATAAATTAATAAAATAAAATTATAATAATTAAAATATATACTAATTTATTGATATTACGCACTGCATTTTTTTGCAATTACATACACTAGATTTTTCAGTTTTGTAAATTTAATATTAAACTATTTTGTGTGATTCTATCCATATGTATATCAGGCAATATGTATATTTTTTAGAATTATATTTTGAACTTTGCGTCAAAATGTTTAACAATATCAGAGAACTTTTATTTAACTTGCTTTTCTTCCGTGAGATTATTTTCACGACCATATTCCGCAAATGTTTGTATTTTCCAAGTCACTGCTGTCGGAACAATTTAAGGATTCCTGACCTAGATAAGTCTAATATTGTTTACCCTAGGTCAGAGTAGATATCCTCTCCGTCCTCAACACAACCCACATTGACGATGAGCTCTGTGAAGATGGCACCTGCACACTTACGAAGTTTGATAAAATTCTTACGTGCACTTCTCTTCACGATTTGTCTATATTTATCCATCATGCATACATATTTTGCGCATACACTGCATTTTCTGTACACTTAAAATTTTTAGTTATAATCAAACGCAATTATCGAACACACAAATTACTAGTTTTATTTATTATGTAAACTCTTTTACGAACTTTTACTTTACCGTTAATTAAATTTTTACGTCAGACAAATTAGAAGTTTTTAGCAAAAAAATATAATCGTGCACTTTTGTTAATTGGAGTACGCGCAAGTCGAGATAAATCTCGCCGAGCCTTCGCTGGTGTCACCCGTAATCGCATTACTTCCTTCGTCGTAATGACATCAAGCTTAATCACGTAACGCCAATTAATTTCCCATATTAGCGGCCGGACGAAAACGCGAGTTTCGAACGCGACGATATATATGCGCGACGTCCGCTGGGCGTGATTTATTTTAATTGAATCCGTTTTCAAGCGCAGTCGATCACATTATATCCTATTGATAAATATTTGTTGCGCGTGTGTGTTTTCTGTTTGCACTTCTATATACGCGCATGTGTTCGTAAAGTGTTTTCGATATCATACATACGGCAATAAATTGGCATGCGCGCGACATGAATATTATCAATGTACGTGCGCCTTAACAGCTCAATGTATTGCACGGGATAATTTATTATCTCAACAATAAACGATGCGAGAAATTGTGCGCGTCGATAATAATAACTTCGGCGAATAAATAGTTTCGTCTTATTTATATCGCGACATGTAGGCAATGGACGCGTTCGCGCAAAATAAAAGCCGTAAACGCGCGCCGTAAGTGGTGGAGTATCAGAGTCTTGCGTCAGAGTTTTGCTATAAATTGCGAAGCAAGAGTGCAAAGAGATTTGATCGACGAACCATTAACCGATTCCCTTTTTTTTTCCGAGAGAAAGAAAGAGAGTTAAGAAATTTTTCGGATAATTTCTTTCCGAGAAGAAAGAGTTCGACGAGTCGTGTAACTACTGTGTCGAGCGGTTTCGTCTCGTTATTGGTTCTTTCCGCGCAACTGCTCGCGAGAAAGTTTATTTTTGTGTTCTTCGTAATCCTCGTTAAGAACATCCGGAGCACGTGTACCGAGCGAAGGAATGATTCGCGATTCGACCCGACGTCGGCGATACGCCGCGAATACACCGTGGCCGCATATTCGACGAGTTGAGCGGGGGCGAGTGGAAACTTCCTCGTGAATTCCAAAGAAAGCCGTAGGTGTATCGGGATTTTCGCGACCTCTGTGTTTTCGTCACATTGTATTTTCGTACGTCATCTCTCTCCTACACGGGACGCCCCGGCAAGTCGCGGCGCGCCGAGCTGATGCGTTTCGCAATTGCGTTCCGTGCCGAAGAGACAATGCGCGTTCCTCCCGGCGCGGCACGTAACATTGGCTCCTGTTCGCATCACCAAACCGACGCTAAATCTAACTGTGTAATTCAGAGTGTTCGCATTTAACGTTTATATCTTCGTTGTGTCAGTACACATGTGACAAAACTAAATAAAGAATAAATCTCTCACAAGTGTGAACGTGATATTTTGAGAGCATCAACATTTTCGAAAAGTACGACGATACAGACGATAAGCACAAAATCCGCAGTCAGTTAACCTTCGGTATTATCGCCGACTAAAATAAACAGATTCTTATACGCTCCAGTTATCGGAGTTTCTAATTCACTAATATGCATCCGGGAAAAATTAACTTATCGGGTTTGTGTGCAGGACGCTTTATCGCAAATGCGATAAATATGTTATCTCCTACTTTTGCGCAAAAGTTTCGCGAACAGATCATTAGATTTAAACGTAAAATATGTATAGCGTCACGTGTATATTATTACGATCCATTAACTCCGCGTATCTCTCTTTATATATACGTACATAATCTCTTTCTCTTTTTATATAACTTTTCGAGATGATAAATTCTCTTGTTATCATTTCATCGAGTGGTACTTCTTTGCGAATTGGCGAAGCGAATTAATTATTCGCTTCTACACCGACGCTAAAAATATAATGGCGACCTCTTTCTCGTCGTGCGCGGGGGTTGATCGAACCGCCGACCACACTACGCGGACTGTCGCGGACATTTCGAAATATCCAATTAAGGATTCGATGTTCGGATTCGTTGATTTTGTACGGGTGCAGGCGTATTATATTCGCTGTATGTTCGCTCGTTTAAGACGAGCTGAACGAAAAATCGAACAATTCATTGCGAGAATATCATTGTAGGTTGTTTTTTTTTTTTTTTTGAGAAGCGAATCTCGAAATAGACGAAACATCGCGAGATGATTGACCTCTTCAGATGATTGATCTGTAAGCCAAACCTGTCGCGCGTGCAATTTTCAGGAATATTCTTCGAAAAAAAAGCGATGTCAACACTTTTTCCACCGCACTCATCGAATAAACAAATTTACCGAGCGTCAATCAAATTTCGACAAGAGCAATCTGTTCTGTTAAAAAACCTAGGAGAGTGTTTTAACATTTGCGTAATTCTATGCAGAGATCTCATGTGTGGACATATATACAATATTTGTTTATTTAAAAAAAAACACGAGAAAATTGCGATGTGTTTCAGCGACACGAGATGAATCGAAGAGTGGGATACAGCAACTACGATGGCAAGATCGCCGGGCTTTACGATCTGGAGGAGACCCTCGGCCGCGGACACTTTGCCGTTGTGAAGTTGGCGCGGCACGTTTTCACGGGCGAGAAGGTCGCAGTGAAGGTCATCGACAAGAGCAAGCTCGACGAAACTTCGAGGGCGCATCTCTTTCAGGAGGTGAGAAAGATGCAAAACTGCGCTTTATCTTCGCGAAACACGAATTCCTTATCACGGTTGTTGCGCGATGTTCTACAAATTCCCGTCGGATCTGACCTTTCAACGCGAAAATCGACGAAGAGAATGTTTTGCAAGACGCGACTTTTAATTAAACTGCAACAAAGTTATAAAGGGATACTAGGTTTATAAAAAGTAGAACGTGTGGATTTAAATAGCTTCTATTTTCCTTCGTGGATTTTGTTTCACTTGTTTCGCATTTCGCATTCAAAATAAAGACGGCTAAAACTCTGTAATGACATTTTGATTGGGATGTTCGGGGCTTTCTGTGAAACGCGACGCGTAAAGCATACAATTTAGTTAGTTTCCTCTCTCGCCTGAAATCTGGTCGGATGTTCTAATGGAAATGGTAGAATCACAATGACAACATCCTTTTGTTTAATGTCTAGTCTAATGGCTAGTTCAGACAGTGGTCGGAAGATCGAATCGCAGTAGATCGCGCGTAGTTACATCGCGCACGAGATGGACTTTATGGCGGCGGATCTCGTTAAGGTCAACGAGATAATGATGTAAATGGATGGTGGTCTGAATCGTTGACCCCACGAAGAGAGTTAGATTTGCTCTCGGCCGAAATGAATTTCGCTTGCTCGCTCGCTCGCTCACCCGCCCGCTTATCGTAATCGCATTTTCGTCTATGTGTTTCTGCAGGTGCGGTGCATGAAGCTCGTGCAGCATCCGAATGTAGTGCGGCTGTACGAGGTGATAGATACACAGACCAAGCTATACCTAATTCTAGAGCTCGGCGATGGCGGAGACCTCTACGATTACATCATGCGCCACGACAGCGGTCTTAGCGAGGAGGTATTGTTGCATGGCCCATTGTCGTTTTATTATGCCATCGGTTTGTAATTACGCGCGAACAAAGAGTACAAGTTTAACTTTGATAGAACTCCAACACATATTTGTTGCGCGAACTGTTCGATCAATGAATGCGGACTTTTAATTGTTACGAAATATTATTTTACATTTTGACTCTTATTGCGCAGAGCGTCTCTCAAAAATTTATGGAAAAACATTTCAGTGGCAGATTCTTTAGAACATTCTTAAGATGAGAATTCTTCTAGAAAAATAAAATAACGATAAAATCCGATAATAACAGGTTTTAAGTTATAAGTGAAAATCACGCCACGCTCACACAAATCACCGAGCTGACAGTTTGTTCGTGCGCGCACGTGCACGTGGCGTAATTTGAAATTTTTACCCGTCAGGTGGCCAGGACTTACTTCCGGCAGATAGTTCGAGCTATATCATACTGTCACCGGTTACACGTGGTGCACAGGGATTTGAAGCCTGAGAATGTCGTCTTTTTCGAAAAACTCGGCACGGTAAAACTCACAGATTTCGGATTCAGCAATAAATTCTGTCCCGGTCAGAAGCTCGAGACCTCGTGCGGCTCGTTAGCGTATTCCGCTCCAGAGATTCTTCTGGGCGATAGTTACGACGCGCCCGCAGTAGGTAAGCTCGTTAATTAATGTGAGTAAGAGTAACGTGATGGTGATGACCCAGGTTATTAAAATTAATTAAAGCAACTAATAACAGTTTTAATAACTAGTTTAGTTATTAAAACTGTGCGCTCTTTTAACGATTAATTTAACGATCTGTAATTCTACTTTAATGCAATTAATGAAATTGACCATAAATATTGTCTCTTTTGTCAAATTGGATGTAAATGGAATAAAGAGATCGATTAAGATTTCTCTTAATCTCGCTACTACTTGCAGGTCATGTTTATGCCTTGAATTCGTTGCAGATGTCTGGTCGTTAGGTGTAATATTGTACATGTTAGTATGCGGCCAAGCGCCGTTCCAAGAGGCGAACGACAGCGAAACGCTGACGATGATTATGGACTGCAAATATTCGACACCGTCGCACGTGTCCGACGGTTGCAAGCAACTGATCGGGAAGATGCTCGTGCGAGAACCCGAAGACAGAGCGTCTCTCGAGGAGATTGCGGCGGATCCGTGGCTGGCGATCGGTTCCGACTCGGACACGACAGAAACGCTGCCGCTCGTTTCGCGTCAGCAGGTCTCCGACGATCACCACAATCACATAATTACCAAAATGGTTAACGGTAACATCGCAACCAAGGAAGAGATATTGGAGTGAGTAGACATTAGAGAAGAGTTTTGAATCATGCCTTTTTTGCGGCGTTAGTATATTTCAAGCACGCATCTCCCCTTTTGACGCGGCTTCCCGCTCCGCAATATTTATCGTGAAACTCTTTTGCAGCGCGCTCGACAAAAACGAATACAATCACATTACCGCGACGTACTTTTTGATGGCGGAGAGAAAATTGCGCGCTCAACGACAGGAACAGATGCAGAAAGCACGGCCGGAGGTTTTGGATGTTTCGTCAAGGTATTTCTGTTTTTTTTTATATGTTGAAGCACCAAGTGTTGCTGCTGATGACTTATTTATCAAGTGAGCGAATTCCAAATATTTATACTGTACGTCGATTCGGATGAAGTCAGTATACTGACGTGCGCCGTATCAATTTTCTACAGCCGGCAGGATGATCGGACAACAAACCTGCGCGTGGACCAGAATTCTCTCACCACTGTGAACCAGTCGTTGCTGAATGTACCGCTGACGCCTGGTGACGTACCGCAGGTACGTATCGCATGTCCATCGCCTAGAACAACATCGACTAAAAGAACGTAACGTTAGGGCGGACGTGTAAGTCTGCCGGAGAACGTTTCTCGCGTTAGAGAAACAAAAGATGGCTGTTCTCGTTGCAGAATGCACGTACGCGCAAATGCAGCATCGTTCAAGAAGAAGAAGACGAAGACGACGATGTGTCCTCGTGTTCCGGCCGCGACGACCGCGGCAGTAATTCCACGCTGAACTCTCTGAATCGTCGCGGTTCCCGTTCCGAGGGAAAGCTCTCGCATATCCTGCAGGAACGATTGTCGCAGCTTCCGGAGAAGCATGCCGGTGCGAAATCTGCGCAGAGTCAACAGGTTCCGCAGCAAAAAGAAGACGTTGTTATCACTGACAGGGGAGAAAGACTGAAGCAGACCACGAGAAACGAGAAGGATAATAAGACGTCATCGCCAGCACATGCGCCGGTGACGGTCAAGATTCACACGGGTAATGTCGTTCTGGAAAAATTGCCTACATCGAAACAGATTACCTCGACGTGTGAAGAGAATCTGAAGAACCGATTGAGCAATACAAACGCTCCGTCGGCAGGATGGGCTAGAAAAGCTACTAGCACGGAAGTTCGACCGAAATCGGTGACGGAATGTCTGAAGTCGACCGGCCCGGTGCCGATGAACAAATGGAGAATGGGTGCTCAACACCATCGATTCAGCGTACCATCCACGGAATCCGCGGTAACAATTCTTTCAAAACCGTCCGAAATTCCTACGACTACGACTACGACTACTACTATTTTGCACGAATCGTCGACTGTATCGATACCTCTTCATCCGATTAGCGACAATCAAGTGACGTTAACACCTAAGTACAAGACAATGCCGTCGCCCAGCAGCGGTAATTCGTCTAGACCGCTCAATGAAATTTTGGAGGACGGAGACGGCGTGCAGACACCGGTGAACTCGAGTGAATGCGGCAGTTCGACGAAATGCCGCGTCGTCAGGCGAACGGGATACGAGCAACGGAGGAGCAAGTTTCATAAGACGCGCACAACTTCGTGCTCGAGTTCTGAAACCAGCGACGACGACAGCGAGAGCCGGAAGAAAAGGGCGCACAAACTTGGCGCGTCCACAGGCAAGCCTTTACCGACGAGACGCGACAGTCACGATGATTCGAGCGACTCGCAGGATCCAGGAGGAAACAGCGGCGGACGGGGTGGCGTTGGCGGCGGTGGCGGTGTGAGGAACGGCGAACACACGACGACGGACACGCCGACGACAACCGAAAATAATCAAAATAACAGTAGCGGCACTAACACGACCAACACTAGCACAACGACCGGAGGAGGGAGACATCGATGCACCGAGAACCAAGTCATGTTTGGTAGAAGACATCGCGCAGGTAGAAGAAGAACCAGCGAAACGCGATTACGAGAGAGCCAGTCATTGAATCGCATCACCGAGGTTCAGGAGGCCGAACCACCCTCGTCCTCTCACACTCAGCATCACATGTCGCGCAACTCGACCATTCCCGGCCCGCAGTCGAACGTTTCGTCGTCATCGTCGCAGAGCAGCATGACTTCCCAACACAGCGCTGTTCATCCAGTATCTCACACCGCAACTACAGTGCAGAAGGCTAAAGGTCTCGGGGCGAGACTGTTGCAGAGCTGGTCGCTCGGCAGCGGAAAATCATCTCTAACACCTTCAAACAAACAATCCGCTCATAGTCCAAATGGAAAAAGTAACGACTGTCAACAGCGGTCGAACGATTGTCAGACGATCGGTAACGTTGGTGACGAATTACGTCGCAAGGATCACAGATGTGCTAGTCATTCGCCGTGCAACGATAAGGAGAATCGCGGCAATAGCTCAATGAATCGGAACGAGTGCAAGAACAGGAAGATGCGGCTTCTGAGCCGTTACTTCGCCGTGCACAAGAAGCTCTGCGTACCGCTGCCGGGCATTTTCGGTAAGGGTCGTCTCTACAAAGCTCGCTCGTGCGGTAGCATTAGTCGTGATCGCGTGAGTCCGTCGTCACCGAAGTCGGTGCTGCTGTGCACCTCAGCAACGGCCGACGACAAGTGGCGAGAACGTCATCAGTGGTGCGACGCTACGACGAAGCAGCATCGCGGTAGCGACGGTGATATCAATCAGAATCTAGGCCTCTCGCATCTCGTGCAAGAAAACATCGTCGGCAAGGGCTGCACCGGACTGCCGACCGTGTGCCACATTCATCTCGGGGACACTTCCAAGTGTTGCAGCCTTTGTTGATGAATCGCTTCTGTTCGAAAGAAACGGAGAACTTAAGCGCGTTTAAATACACGGGACAAGAGGCAAATACACAAGCGTGTGTTTAGGTAAGCGCGTTTTAGATCCGTTCCGGTGCCAGTGAACATAGCTAGCGGCGTGCGCGCGCAATACTTGTGTTACGACAATCTTTTTTCGACACTACTATATATTTTCTAGCGAGCTATTTATTAACACATGCTCTTAGCGACTGTGAGAGATCTGATTTTTTAATTTTTGACAAAAGTTTTTTGCGATCCGAAACAGCGTAAATGCCGCATCTCTGGCACATCCTAAAAAAGAAACAAGAGGATAGTGGCTAACGATTACTTCATTTTAAATGCAAAATTGAAAAAAGATCTATTTAACGATAACATAATTATTTAAAAGTGCAATGTTTATATGTAATTAATTTTCCGAGAAAGGTACGACCTCTCTTCTGTGCTAGCGGCCGTTTTACATTAAGTTATGAAAACACTCAATGATAATAATTGATGTTCGCGCATGTGTGCGGTAATCGTTAATCACGATATTATTAAGAATTTACGTGGCTCCGGTTTGCCATCGACAATTCGACTGATCACACATCATATCCCCGCTGGTCGACTGTAGAGCACAGGGATCAAGACAGAAATAAGAAAAAGGAAAGAGCGTACCGATTTTCGGGTCGATCGCTTCGGGAGAGCTGTATCTAGTCCATGTGAACAAACAAACTTGTATTAAATATTGCAGAGTTTATGATGATGAGAGAGAGATTATTATATTATTATATTATTATATATATAATATTATATATATATATTATACATTATATATACCACTCTTACTCTCTCTGCTACTATTACCGCTATTATTACTAATACAATCGCGCTATTATATATTATCTCGTGCGATATCTCCACGGATTTTATCGCTGTCGTCATCGTCATCATTATCATCATCTTCATCATCATCACAATCATCATCATCATCATCATCATCATCATCATCATCATTATCATCATCATCATCATCATCATCGCTGCCTTCGACTTTTCATTTCATAAATACTTACAATGCAAAAACAAATCCAATATTACACATACACACAATATAATAATATCATAAATGCATCGCAAAACACTTGACGTTCACCGATTTTTATCACATAGATGCAATTTGCTGCGATCGATCAGTGCATAATCGCGCAGTGTGCGATAAGTGTCTTCCTCGTTCTCCCCTTCTTCATTTTTTTTCCAATGTTTCCCCGTTTATTTAAATACAGTGTCCCTTGTTCTTCTCTCCTCTCCTTAGATAACATTGCCTTTAGAAAGCTTCCTAAGCTCGTTAACTTATTGAGGCGAAGAACAGAATTTCCGAATGGCGATTGATTATATTTATATACACGTATATTGTAATTGCGGATATATTAACTGCGAATGTAGAAAGGATGTGCGAGTGTCTTACAACGGCAGCCTGAATTAAGCGTTTAAGGGGACAAAAAGAAAAAAAAAATAAAACAAAAGAAACTTGTTCCACGTTTGTACATGTCCGTTGAACACGGTGCGGAAGTAAAGTGTACTTCTCGAAAATAAGCGAGCGTGCGCGACGTGTAAAGCCCACCGAATGCATAATACTGTGCGCGGATATTAGAAGCTTAAGGCGATATAAGAGCAATTGTCATTAATCGATCCATTTGTAGATCTAAAATAATCGGCAGCGAACAAAAACAATCCTGTTGAACGTGCTTGCCGGTTAAGCACGTCGAGATGTTTTTCGATCATTTGTTTTTTCGAGTGTTCGCGCCATGTATTAACGATCGGATATCGTCGCATTAGTCATCGTCATCGTTTTTCTATCATCGTCATCATCGCGAATGTTACATTTTTTCTATATGTTACTCTCCCAATAGTCGATATTATGTAGATTCGCATCTTTCAATTGGAAAAAAAGTATTTTACCGCAATGAGATATCGTCTTCCGATTGCAAGCTGCGAGTCGTTGTATTCAGTATGCAAAAAAATCAACAAAATGTTTTATCTTATTTATTATTTCTTTTTCAATGCGACACACATTATCACGGTCATTTCTACCATCTCTGTTCCAATTCATTCTTTTATTGCACTTTGACATTTGAATCTCGTTGATCGCGGGCGCTGGACGCTCGACACAAACGCTAAGACACTTTCTCTCATAAGTTCACGTAAACACAATTTGCAATCCTACTTTGTGTATTATATATCACTGTTGCTGTTTGAGTTAACTAGCGAGACGAAAGCGTACGATACGACATGTAAGCTCAAAAATTCTAAATGTTGTACGATGTTAAGATACAAAGCGATACTGTCTTTATTAACAACAACGTAGCGAGGCGGTCTCGTTCAGTCGTGCTAATTCTCGAAAACTCTAATTACCTTTCCAATTTGTTTTCTCATTTCGCGGCGCTTTTTCACGTGATGAGTCGATTGTAACTTCTTTGACAAAGACTGAGAATCGCGCGCAATGATTTCGATGATATCTCTGACCACTATAACTATCACTTTATGCGTCGCACGATGACGATGACCTAACGAGACCAAAAATGATAATTCGTAAGATTCACAGACCTAAGTTTTGCGCTAGCTACAAAGTGCAATACAAAATCGTACAAAGCCAAGTACCTTGCGTCGGTGTAGTCGTTGATTTTAAGAATTCGACTCGATTTTATCTTTTTCACCCTACTACTTACTGTAGCGTGTTGCGACTCGGGATCTATCTTCGAAGCTCGGAGCTAACAATCGCGGTGTACATGGGCATTAACGTTATATTCCGGTGTGTGAGTAATATCGCAGATGAAGAGAAAACAAAACGATAGGGAAATAGGATAAACAAGAGCGAACAGTTTATGCATAGATTGTTGTTGCAATCGAAGACGAAGAGAGAATTAATTATCTAGCGCGAAAGCTCAAGCAAAATCTCTTTGCAAAAAAAAGCCTCTATATAAATCTAACCCTCACGGCTCTTGTCTCGGTCCTATTATTTATGTAATAATACACATACACACACACACACAAACAAACAAAGTGTCTCTCGCGAGAAAGAAAAATGGATTCTGGAGCTGCGAACAGAGTGTAGTGTCTCTTCCATGTACATATCTTCGACATTTTCCTGCGTCCGGGAAAATTCACTTGTTCAAACGCGAGTTGACGAATTAATTAAGAAAGAGAGGGAAAAAAAAGAGAGTAAGATATTTTCGTGCTGTAAAAAAAAAAACGAAAGAAGAACGCGCCGATTCACTGATGGAATTTCCTAAGATACGATATACACGCACACATAAGTATAATATTGTGAAACTCTCTAAAGAGTACATAAGAGTTATAGACGTCAAACGTAAATACCTGTTGCGAATTCTTATCGGCTTCGTTGCTATTGCGCTGTTAATTAGTCGCCCTCTCTCTCTCTCTCTCTCCCCCTTCTCCATCTTCTTCGGAATAAAGCCGCTGTGTTTCGAGCGTGTTGCACACATACATACACAGACACATATATACTGCGAGAGGGAATTTTCTAAACGGTCTATTCTTTTCTCATTCGTCCTAATGTCTATCCGGCCTGAACAGACCAAAGCCCCCCGTCATCCCCGTAGCGTCCGATTTCGTCATCCCGATTTACTGCCAGCTGTTAACGACACACCACTTTGCTAAAAAAAAAAAGAAAAGAAAACAAACCGGCATAAGATGAGATCTGTAAACCGCCAAACATGATCGTTCATGCACTGTGTGCTCGGACGAAATAAACGAAAAATGACAAAGTTAATACCTTGACGTGACAATACCATATCTCTTTCATTCTCCCTGTTATTATTATTATTATATCCTTTCAGTATTATCTCCTTTAGCGTATTTTATTGAAATAGAGTATAAGATAGATATGTGAGGCTCGGTAAGCAATTGATCAGTCTTACATGTCATAAAGTTTTGTATTTATAAATTTTGTTTGTTAATAATACAATGTGTAATATTAATCTCTGTTTATATTAATTCTCTTTCGAAGTAGTAACATAATTACATATCGTTATCGTTGAAAAAAAGAATAACAAGAGGGAGTGTAACATGCGAGAGAGGGTATCACAGTCCACAAACGTGAAGAAGAAAGAACCAAACACTTAAAATATTCTGCTGTACATTTGACAACACGTTATATGTGCTAGTTAAGACTGATTGACTTAGCCAATCAGATTGAATTTTTTGTTTTGGCATCACCTCTCTCGTCTATAATGACGCGTTACATTCCCTCATCATTAGCAATCTGTAACTGTGTATCTTATATTTCGTGCGCGCGCGCGTTTATATAAAAACAAAATTATATCCGTAGAGGCACTTGTTTATAAAAACAAAAAATATTTACAGCAGTAGAAGGTGAGTCTTTACTTATAATAGTAATATGAGTTTTATAACAGTAATTTTTACGTACGAATTACAATCTGTCTTAATCTTACACTCTAAAGCGCAAAAACGTACGTCTTATAAATTAATTTGTTCGCTTAATCTGTCTTTAATAGTAAAAAAAAAAAAATTAAGCTGTCAATCGTTGTGGTTCGCGAATATCGCATACGTTTCAGCTATAAGAAAGAATCATATAATAGAAAAAGCTCTTTTATTATATAAAAAATAGTTTTAGATGTAGGAACTTCGAAAATATAGAATGGCTCGTAACATTCTTTCGTAGTATAATCAGTCCATCAGATCGATCGGTGCAATCGATTGTGTGTGTACATTTCGTTGGCATGGAACGACTTCGGTAACTGTGCTCTACGTCGAGAGAAGACAACTTGTGCGTTTTTATATATGGAGAATGCCGTATTGTTTTATATTTCTTTTCCGCGCATTTCAACTATTTTTTGAAAACTCATTCGGAAGAACGTCCATTAATAGTTTTCACGCGTAAACTAACTTGTTTGTTATAAATTCTTCTGCACGTTGATTTATAAATGAAAGTGGAAACTATCCACGATTTGTCTTTCAGAAAGAATTAAACATCTTCAACGTTTACATGGCCGTTACATGGCCTCATTTTGTCGTTGATCCAGATGTTTTAAAGCTTTTTTGCTGTTCTCCACGAATTCCTGTAAAAAAAATTTTATTTTTTTTGTAAATTACAAAACATAAATCATAAAACTGTTGTAAAAAAGTGGAGTTATTGACGCACAAATAGCTGATACAAACCATTAAGCCGCGACTCATGAAATAAGGTCGGCTGATGCCGTCGTTCTTTTCACAATCCTCGCAGAAACATATAAATATTGTATCAATAATCATCTGTAAAAAAAAGGTATTTATTATCTCATAAATATTTATTAATGCACTTATAATTTAATTTAATCAATTTATTATATAGGTTTCTTGTTTCACGTGTCACTTACCTCGTAAATAGATATGAAACAGTGCGCGACCAAGAACGCGAATATACCCGCAAGAACGATTGGTACCCAAGGATGATGAAGCCCTACTTTTTTCTGCAATACGACAAAACTAAGTGCTTAGTAAAGCTCGTAGAGGATGCTGTTTTGGCAATAAAGGCTTTTACCTGTACCTGCATCAAATAAACTCCAGCAACAACGGTCAGCGTTACGACGAGAATTTTACCTAGGAAAAGAACAAAATCACCAACACTGTTAATCGCTGCCACTCGTAAAATGTTACTGGACAAAGCTTGGAACGCTTTTCTTCCGCCTGTGCAAAAGTTACATCCGTATATGGCTGAAAAAACAAAATATTTCTCGTATAAAGTGTATACGTACATTGACAAATAAGAGTATATTGTTAAACTAATTTTTTTTTTTTATCTTAATGAAGAGCTCTTGTGTTGTAGAACAGAATTCTATTATAGAAAAAAATGTCGTAGTTTTTTTACCAGTTTCAATGTAAGCGTTTCTGGTGAGAAATTTCAGAGCGCATTCGAAACACCAAAGACAACACTGACAACACCAAAGAATCGCGTTTACAAAAGCGTTGTCGTATTGCTTGAGATGTTTCTGAACGAAGCCTATCATGGCCCGTATCAATCGGACAATTCCTATTATCAGAGCTCCGAAAGCAACGGTGCCGAGATGGTATCTTATGAGGTATCCGAAGCCTTTTACCACTGGCAAGGATAGGCGTCTCTTTTCCCTGTTTAAAACAGTTCTCGTTTGATTGACTAGATTTCTCATTTTAGCGTAATAAAATATTGCGCAAACACAAATAGGTAATTTTCTACACTTAAGTATCTCACCTCGTAAAGAACCACCGGGCAACGGCACAAGCAACAATTATGTGTTGACAACCCAAGTAAAATTCACATGCCACGAAGAAAAAAAACAAGTTGTACCATCTTGTTGCCTAAATAAATACATAATTTGTTAAAAGACAATATGTGAGGAAAAGCAGAAGATTAATAGAAAAACGTGTTCGCTTACAATAATCAGCGCATCTTTTTTAAAATGAACATGGTTTTTTTTGTTATTGTAAATGTCGCCGGCGCTCTCGATCCACAGCATACAGTAGACCCATACCACCAACGTGAATCCGATAAGCAGATACGTCTGAAAATAATGAATTTTGCGTTTTCGCAGAATATTCATCACGATGATACGCGTTTTATAAATTGAATCGAGATATGCTCACGTAAATTGGCTGAAACAGCAGCGCCGGCATAGCGCTCACAGCTTTGCCCGCCTCACGAAAGAGTTGCATGACCAATTCGATTCTCTTTCTCATCACTAGAATCACCAGAAGCACGATCACCTGCGAACAGGAGGTATATGTGTACTAAACGTCGAGTTTTTGATCGAGTATAAAAAACGCGATTAATTAAAAATCAGTAAAAGTGTCTCCTTACAGCAACGACTGACATGATGACAGCGTAGATAAAATAGGATTCCAGGCTGGAATCCTCGGTCGTAATATCTTTGTTGTCTATACTTTTCTTCTCGTGATACCACTCCAACCTTTGTGCAGAAAAGAAAATATTAAACCGCGTGTTGTTGCTTTTTAAGATAAAAAAATATTTTAATCTCGCGTACGTGTACATAGAAACTTTTACATTGGAAAATTGAACATGTTTGATTTAGTGTATCACTTTTTAATTTGTGGTTTGAAAGAATTTAGTTTTTTTTTTACCAGAGATATGTTGTGCCACCAATACAAGCCACGACTACGCCGATCAATACAATATAAACGACATATTGTACCATATAGCGGAAAGCCACCAAAATGCCAAGAGAAAGTGCTGAAAAATCGTTACAATCAATCATTCAGATATTTCTATTTTCTGTAGCTCAGCAGCGATGTAAAGAATTTATTTACAAATTGTAATATACATATTTTCGATGGAATAAAAACAAACGTGCTATTTTGAAGAATAATATCCGAAATTGTTAGATTTTTTCAACAAGTGTATTGTTAAAGCTATTTTTTATTTAATTATTTTTATTTAATAGAGGCAATTTGATTTTTTTTATTATATCAAAAGTATAAAATATGATAACGCAATAATAATATATGTGATGTATCTCCAGAAAACGTACCCAAAGCTATGAGCAAGAGGTATAGCAATTCGCGCCATGCAATTCCTAAATCGGTGACAGCCTCCTGAAAAAGATGATCGATAATTTTCAACAGTTTCAATAATTATGTAGCTAATTAAAAAAATTCCATACGTTAGTTATCATGCTTGAGTTTCTTTAAAATGTCTTTAATTATTTAAACAACATCTTACTCTATTTGATGAACTTTTGAACTAATTCATTGATTTATTTATATAACATTTTTTCACATGCATGATTCACAGTTTAGTTAAAAGCAGTTATGCTAATTAAATAAGTTAATTTTTGACGGAAAAATGATTTAAACTTACGAGTGTTAAATCTATAACTTATAAAACCGAATTAAATTGTAAAACGTCTCAATTACAAGGCTGTTTTCAAAATTTAATATAAAATTTAATATAAAATTTATTCATTACACACAGCTCCTTTCTTAAACGGTGAATGAGTTTTAAAATAAGGTGAAAAAGATTAGATTACATACGTATATACTTTTAATATAAAAGGAAACGAAGCAAGAGCCATTGACAGAAAAAAGAAAATCTGAATCTTTCAGAACTTGGGATTGATTTTTGTGACACAAAAAACCCTAATGACATTAAAAGAGTTTTAAATAAGACACGAGAAAACGTGTAAAATTATACGATATATAATGCAGAAAAATTTTCTCTCGAAAACGATTACTTACGTTAAAAAAGCTGTCCAAGCGCAGATTTCTGACAATAGAGTTGATGGTGTCTTTCACTTTATCGAAGTGTAGTATACACCGATTTAAAAACAATGTTCTGCAAGAGATATAAGAAAACTAGACTGATGAAAACGGAAGGGAATAATAGATTCGTACTTAAATCGGACAATTCTCGAATGCGATTGTCTCCCCGATAATCATTTCGATTAACGCGCAATCTCGAAGATAAAGAAAGCAGAATAACTACTTCAGTTTTATACTAACTTCTCACTTTCTTTCGTGTCGCAGCTTTCCACACATTTGCGTTTGGGGTTAGCACCTGGACTGATGTCGATCTCGACAAACCTGAACAGATACGTAGAAAATAAATTAACGATAACAATAATCTTCATACAAAATCCATCAATTACAATGATGGATTTACAAAACTTTAATCGCAGCAATTTAAAAGCTAAATCGCTTTATTTTCGTGGCTTAATCAATTTGTTTGGTAATTTAGTTTATTTTAACTCAATTCGTTTAAACAAAAAGCTAAAAATTTTATATAAATCTTGTGTACAAACGAATTACACGCGAACAAATTATCTACACGTGTCTACATCCAATATAAATACTTCAAAATGTACTCACTTCTTGCGAGTATAGTCTTGGCTTGAACAGTCGCTTCGTGGATAGCTTTCGCGCACGGTTTTGCGGCCGCAGACATTACCGCAATCGTCGTAGCCATTTATCACGCGGTAAATGTCACCCTTCTTGACAACGTTCGTCAGCATAAAGACCTATGTGCGCAAATGACGTTTAGCGAACTATTATTGTACTATATGTAAGATAGTGTAACAGAGAAAAAAATGACATGTCACTTACGAAACCACCCGCGAGTACAAGCAGGACGATCAATGCCAAGATGTCGGTGCATGATCGATCCTTAACGAAGATCTGGTCTGAGTTTCTGGGCGAACCTTGAGGTGTCTGAAAAGCGATTATATTTTTTCATAGCGAGTACGTTGTAAAAAAAAAAAAAACATTTTTGAGACAAACACAAGACGCTTACAGTCGGTTCTACTTTGGACGACGGCTCGTCCGCGCAACCGCAGCAGCCCATCTCGGGATTCGTTTGAACAGTCGGCTCGTCGTTTAAACAGCTGCGCTCGTCTTCCTTTTGATCACCCTTCGACAGGTCTGCCGCTTCCGATGCACCAGCTTAGAGAACAGAAAGTGATATGATTAGCTCCCGTTATTGTCACTACGTTGTTATCGCAGTCAGCGAGAACGATCAACATCGAGTAATTGTTCGCGGACATGTGCGATAACAAGTACGTAGCAGCGAGCGAGATAACCGATTTTTTAGATGCGATATTCGCGCGATTAAAAATATCCCGCGTCAGAAGATCGAAATAGCGATATTCTTTCGAAATCATTCAAAACCGAGTTGACGCGAAATGAGATAGTGTTCCATTTAACAAATTATCATTATATTAATTCCGATGAAATATTTAAACAGGAATTTAATTATATTATCGATGATTGAAAGTTTAATTCTCCGACATACATCGCACGCAGAGAAGAGTGTCCGATAATTTTGATGCAACATTCAATAATAATCGTCATCGCTTATACTCTTCGCGGAACGCACTCGAAATTTAGCGTCTGTTTTAGTGCTCTTACAGCTTTTGTGAACCTATTTTTATAGTATTAGAACTCCTCTTTTAAAACTTGTGTGATCTCCTATAATTTAACGCCAAAATACTACTTTTGAGGTCTATCAGAGCCTGCAATGCGCAGGCACTCTGAGCTGAGAGTTAAACTTTACTTTAAAACTTTAGCAGGAAAAAAGGAAATTTCGGACGTATTGTAGCGTCAAAGCAGCATCTACTCTCTCTCTCTTACTCCTACATCAAAAAAGAGGAACTGAGGTTCAATGTAGACGCTAAATTTCGACTCGGGGCGCTCTTCGAAATAGAGAGACCTAGGTCACGTCGATATCGATCGATTAATGTACCGGGAAAATTGCACGCACGGATATTGTTGTCGCTACTCGGAATTATGTATCATTTGTGGTATACGCGAAACGCACTGTTGATTTCTAAACAACGAAATTTAAAAGAAACTTTATTTGTGCAATATTTATACACTGCTTTCAATAAGCTCACGGATATAAGCAATAATTCTCATTGCAAGTGTATTCTTAAAATAATAAACAAAAGTAAACTAAAATAGTGCGCGAGCATAAAATATCGGTGACGCAAAAAGCAAATAACATCTTGTCATTCAAAATCAAATGGAGATGGACAGTTTTTTGTATAAATATGTAACAACACTGGCGTATATGTGAATTTCGCGTGCAAATCGTAAATCTATTAGTTCTGTTCTATGATGCGGTCTGCAAAGAAATGGCTCGTATACGATTTATTTGGTGCAAACCAGTTTTTTCTCTCTCTCTCTCTCTCTTCCTCTAATACACCGACAGGGAATTTATAACAATTACCGAGGATAGTAAAAGTCACACGAATATATATTGAGCGCAGTAGGTTAATGTTACTTCCGTGTTTCAGTCACGAAAGAAACACGAGAGAAGTTTACCGGGCCGGGTATAAAAACGCACATAAGAGAGAGTCTCAGTCACGCGGCATGTGCAGTTGAGCGACAGCCTTGTGGATATATGAGCGCTTATCGCGTTGAAAGAATTTATACACAAAATTACATTATTACTCCCTCCGGTTCTCTCGCTTAAACTGCCAATCGTTATCTTAATCTTTATCCCGAACTGACAGTTTTCGCGGAAATTCTCTCGTTCTCGAGAAACTCCGCATTTTATGCGAGCGTGAGTTTTCC
>QVOA01003263.1:0-19383 GCA_014825685.1 Pseudomyrmex cubaensis | reverse complement strand
ATTTTACAAGACGATTACATTATTTTTTAATTGCAAAATAAAAATTGTTTCTTGTTTCCAATAATTTTAATTTCTGATTTTACAAGACAATTACATTATTTTTTAATTGCAAAATAAAAATTGTTTCTTGTTTTAAATAATTTTAATTTTTTATTTTACAAGACGATTACATTATTTTTTAATTGCAAAATAAAAATTGTTTCTTGATTCCAATAATTTTAATTGCCAAGTTTATAAGATGATTACATTATTTTTTTTTTAATGAATCGGTTTACAATAGTCTACTGATGTCGATCTTACGTTAACTTATTTTTAAAAAATATGTGACACATAAAAACTTGTAATTTTTAAAAACAATGTTGCTGGTGATTCTCACATCACTTGGACTGGATCGCGTCTGAACTTTGGATTCTCATAAGAGAAAAAATGTTTTTACGTTTACATTTTAATTTGGCTCGCAACGAGACCTCAAGACTTTTATTTTACAAATTAAGTCACGAGCTCATTTCTTGTTTACAAACATACATGAGATTTAAAAAAACGACGTGCTAAAACAAGACAATCGCGTCTGAGACACGTAGAGAGAGAGAGAGAGACACGTGCCGAAGGTGAATTACGTCGAGGTTTCGCGCGAAAGAGAAATTCACGTGGCAATCGATAAATTTACACGATCGTTCACGGTGAGATGGAACGAATTTAGAATCGGAAATGCGTGTCGTTGTGCTTCAGCTGTGGCTGGCCCGATCCCAGCCGGAGTCGGGGAGCGCAGCTTTGGCTAAAAGTAGACGAAGGAAGTGCGGCGAGACGAGGGTTCGCAGCACTGCGAGAAAGACGTTCGAACGAAGTTGCCACGTAATCTTTGAAGAGGAAAACGAGGAGATTACGCACGAGATTTGACAACGAGCGAAATGTAACGAGCGCGATCGGTATCGAAACGCCATTCGTCTTTTATTAAGATCTCTTCCGACGTGTTCCATCGGCGAGAAGACTCGCGGCTTTAAATAGAAACGTGATTGCATGATTTTCACCAGTTGCACATAAGTCAGAAGCAATAATTTAAACGTTGATGTCATCCTCCCGAGAACTCAACACGTCGTCTCATCCTTTCGAAAGGAAAGCGCACAATTTTTCGATCATCGGCGAGTTTTGCTTCTCGCGGTGACGACAGTTTTTTTTTTTTCATCGCGACCTCTCGAAGAGGGGGAGAAGCACGCGATTTCACGACTGCCGAATTTATCGCACGACGAAATCTCTTCCTTCGTCGTCCACTTGCTGAAGATCGAAATCGCGACGTCATCATCCAAACGCGGCTGTTTTTCGCCAACATTTCGCGACTTATTTATAAAACGAGAGAAGAAGTTGCCGATCGTGTTTCCCCGCTGCTCTCGAGATAGGATTTTTTTTTACCGGCGACTTTTGCCGATCTCTTCGAGCGATGACATCGTTGCAACGTGCACACCGCAATCGCTGGTCGCCCGATGATAATATATGCATAAAAAAAAAAAGTAACATCGGAGGTCAAAAGAAATTAAAAATTCACGGCGAGCCGGTCCTCTTTTCTCGTTTTACGTAACATCGAATGCGCGTCTATTTCGCGCGAAAAAGACCGCGGGGCCGACACCAAATTGCGCGTCCAAATGAAATTCGCACATGGCGATCCGGAATTGGAATTTCCGCAAAACACGTGAAAATCCACGGCGACTCGATTGCTGTTCAATTTGCGGCGAATTTACGTTATTCCGATTGTCGGCATCTGTGCCCCGTATTTCAATTAAAAAAAAAAAAAAACCCACTCTCGATCTCTCCGCGGATAAGCCATCGCATATGTACCTATGTGCGTGTCCGGCTGCGGGATAATCGCGCGGATAATCGCTCGTTACGCGGTGCGTGAACTTATTCACTTTCTTCTTTCTCTCTTTCTCGCTCTTTTTTTTTCTCTACTTCTCGTCCTTTTTTTTTTGTATTGTCCGGATAACAATATGGCGCGGCACTAACAAGCCAAACAGCAGCTATCGCGGTTCGAAACGTTATTGGACGGACGCAGCCGCCGAAGCTAGTTCGGAACGTTACTCGCGTTGGCGAGGCGCCGCGACGCATGCGGCCTCAAGATTTGGTTAGTCCGGCCAAGGAACGACGGTCCTAAGAATAATCGGCCGCGCCGAGGAGTCGATGGATTCTACGAAGAAGACTTGGAAATTTTCACGGGGCGATTTTAAATAATGAGACACGAAAGAGAGAGAGAGAAAAGACGCGACGCGACTGAATCTGACGCGTACATCAAGATCAAGGTCGTTTTAGCGTTAAATTTCTCAAAATGACAATTGTTTAATAACAGACTGAACAAAAGGCTTGTGTTTTTTTTAATTAAAAAACCAGAATTTTATTTATTTGTTGTGAGCGAAACAGCTTCTTGCTGTCGCGAGAAAAGGAAAAAGAAAACTAGATCGTCTCGGAGATTCGAGAAACAAAAAATGTGCAAAAATATATAATATAAAAAAAAAAAACTATGTACAAGAAACGCTTTGTGTGCATTTGTTCGCGTAATGCGCGCGGTAGCACGTGTGTAACAAACTTATTGTATTTCGATAACACCGTGACTATCGCAAACGAATAACGCAAGTCATAAAGCTACGGCCGGCGTACAAGTGCGTGTTACAAACGACAATTGAAATCTGCAACTGACCCGAGATTACACGGACTTACATTACCAATCAATGTCATATGTTTAATCCCGAACCGTTTTCTCCCTCTTGACACCCTAAAAGTGAACCTGGTAGGTCTCTGACACGTTTTATTTGATTTTAAAATATTTGAACACTTTTGCAAAAATTCCGGCATCTTCTTTCAAGTGTCCACCAATGTATCTTGCTCTTTATTTAACAAAAAACGATTTATTTTTAATAATGACACTCTAAACGTGAACCTAGTAGGTCTCTGACACGTTTTATTTGATTTTAAAATATTGAAAAACTTTTGCAAAAATTCTGGCATTTTCTTTCAAGTGTCCACCAATGTATCTTGCTCTTTATTTAACAAAAAACGATTTATTTTTAATGATGACACCCTAGTAGGTCTCTGACACGTTTTATTTGATTTTAAAATATTGAAAAACTTTTGCAAAAATTCTAGCATTTTCTTTCAAGTGTCCGCCAATGTATCTTGCTCTTTATTTAACAAAAAAAAAAGTAGGTCTCTGGCACGTTTTGTTTGATTTTAAAATATTGAAAATCTTTTGCAAAACTTCTGGCATCTTCTTTCAAGTGTCTACTTATGTGTCCAGCTGTTTATTTAACAAAAAACAATTTATTTTCAATGATGACCCTAAAAGTGAACCTACTAGGTCTCTGGCACGTTTTGTTTGATTTTAAAATATTGAAAAACTTTTGCAAAAATTCTGGCATTTTCTTTGAAGTGTCTATCAGTGTGTCTTGCTGTTTATTTAACAATAACACAATTTATTTTTAATGATGACAACCTAAGTCTCTGGCACGTTTTATTTGATTTTAAAATATTGAAAAACTTCTGGCATCTTCTCTCAAGTGTGTCTACTTATGTGTGTCCAGCTGTTTTATTTAACAAAAAACAATTTATTTTTAATGATAACATCCTAAAAGTGAACCTACTAGGTCTCTGACACGTTTTGTTTGATTTTAAAATATTGAAAAACTTTTGCAAAACTTCTGGCATCTTCTCTCAAGTGTCTACTTATGTGTCCAGCTGTTTGTTTAACAAAGACATAATTTATCTTTAAAGAGAATTTTGAAAGAAACACCCAAAGATTGAGAATCAAAGTTGAATTTGAAGCAACATAATCGGACAAAAAAATACACACACGTGATGTTTTACATTTTAAACTCTCTGTTTCTTCAAAATCGCGCGGACAATCTCGCGTGTCTATTTGCAGAAAAATTTAATTTGACGAGATAATTGTCATCTCATTGACTTGTACGAAAGATTAGCTTGCGAGATTGCAGAAAGAGCAAAATCCGTTCCTAATTGGAAGTTATTTCTAATTCCGCATTCGGTACACGTGTGTGTGTTGTCGATATCTCGCGATGCTACACTTCGTCGCGCATGCGAGGCCGCCGCCGCCGCTATATATACATGTCTATCTAACGGAGACACGTTAGTGCACGTATACGAAATGCGGTTTCGCAAGTTTAAGCAATACCCAAACGAGAGACAAATTTCCCGAACACATTTTCAACATTAAAATTCGCGAGTAATCTTTTCGACGACGTTCTTGTTGTTGTTTCGTCTTCGCTGACGTAATCGATAACTAAAGAAATTCAATAAAAAAAAAGAAAAGAACATCACCTCGGGAGAGTGTGTCTCCCAAAACTCAAATTCATTTCCGCCGGGAATGTCAGTCAGTACTCGCGACGACGACGATTTTCCGATTATCGCGTCATCTCACAATCGCGCGCTCACACACGCACAAGTGTTTCTATAAGCGAGGCTTATGTCATTGTCGCGCATTGACATAAGCGGCACACACGCGGACCAGATGTAAACACACGAGGTGACGTTTCTCGTGTGCGCGACGACGCTCGTGTCGTGGAAAGAAAACGGACGTCGGAATAATTCAATTTTCTACACCCTGTGCGCACGTTGCGCAGTTTGTTGCAATTGTCACTTGGCAAAAACGACGAGAGATGTGATCCTGAGTGAGCGAGGCGATTCGCCATCGATGCCGGTACGAGGACGACTGAGCAAAACCGGCGCGTGGTATAGCGGACGACGAGAAACATACGGCAGGGACCTTGGACGCACGTTTCTCTCTCTCCTTCTCTCTCGAGCAGGGAACACACATATCGACCTTCCTCCGGCCAGAATCTTTCTTTACATGACTGTTTACAATGACGTTGTATTATGTCATACGATGGATTCGGTGATGACGTAGCGCGACGCGTAATTAAAGCGGCGGGACAGATCCGATGAGTTGATGATCGCGCGCAAAAGTTATGCGCGCGATTTGATTTTCGCAATTTAACGGCGTCTCTCTCTCCCGGAACGTTCTTTAAAATTGTCCTCCGCGAAATATTGCTGAAACATTACAGGAATTACGTTATTTTTTGGAATAATTCCGAGATATTTGCGTTACAGAATATTCGCTACAATAAAATACAGTCCGCTTCAAAATTTCCCGCATTGATGCTGATGTTACGTCGAACCATATTGTGTTGCTGCGATTTTTCACACTTTATCGTCTATTAAACGCGAAATATTATCGAACATTTTGTCCGCAATATTTTTGACAAAATCACATCAAATGCAACATATTGTGCAACGTATGCGAAACACAGTTACGGGAATACCTCGGCAATATTTCGTGCTTCGGGGACGATCGCGCTGTGATTTATTCTCCGCGCACGTGAAATGATTTCTCCTCGCTCCTCGTTGGCGCGAACATCGAACCTATTTCTCACGCGAAACACAAGCGCAGAAATTTACACGCAACACAATCTTCCCGTAAACATATATATACAACGTTAAAACTAAAGAGAAATGTATCAACTTGTATACATCATCAATTTTAACAAAAGTATTTTATATGTCATTTTATACTAAAAGAAATATCTTGACATATGATGACATTTTATACTAAATAAATTTATAATAATTTATATTAAATATGATGACATTTTATACTAAAATGGCAAGAGGTAACCTGGAAGAAATGCAACGAATGACGGTAAAATGTTTGTAGAATTGTCTGAAAAAAAAAAAATTTCGTAGAAGGAACAGAAAAGATAAGCAAAGAAGCGATTCCATGCGCATGCCCATGCGGATCTGTTCACGACTGGACCTCAGTAGCACCGTCATTGCAGGCCTTGAGATCGCGAATATATTTCTTATGAGAAAGAGAATATAAGAAATATGAAATTCAAATGTAAAGTTAGACTCTTCGTATCTCAAACTTGTCAGAAAAAATATGACTTGCAAGTGTCAGACACGCGCTTGTTTATTCCAATATTATCAAACTATAAATTAAATATTTCTTTAAAAAAATAAATTTTAAAAAATAAATTAAATATTTCTCAAATTTAATTAAAAAATTATCTTTAAATGCTCTTGATTCGCGTCCCACATGCAATCCCGCCTGAATAATTTAAAGAAGTCATTTTGCAAACACAAGATAGAGACGAAAGAAACATTGAGTGAATTTTTACGCCTTGAAGAGTTCACATTCTTATTTGTATTTTGTCAAATTGTTTTATAAAATAATATAAGAAACGAGATGGCCGATTGAGAGCAAGACGGTGCTGGTCCGTTAAAACGCAAACAATGTGACTTCTGACTCACGATTTGACGGACTTGTTCAGCTTCTCGAGACGCTCCTCGAGACTTCGTGCCGGCGCTTCCGTAAACGCCGCGAGATAAGCGAGCACAGGTCCCGCCAAGCTTTTGACCTCCTCCGTCGCGGGTTTGAGTTTTTCCGCCTCCGCCACGAGTTCCTGTTTGCAACAGTATTGGAAGTTAATCAATTTTGTTTGACTGTTAATTTACACCGTGTCAGTATCAAATTGCTAATTTATCTCCCGAACGATGATCGCAAAAAGGACAATGACTCCGGTAACATGATCGCGGAGAAGGAAAAGTTCTTTCCGTGCATGTACGCGAGCTCTCTACGAGCGCCCATCGCGGTTCGATGATTCGGAAGCGACTAGTGCAATAGAGCAGTTAGATTTCGAGGGCCCTCGCGCACCTGTGGTGCCTGGCCGTGCAAGTCCGACACGTTTAAGCGTTTATATACGACGCGGCCCCCCGTCCCGGAAAAAGAGAGAAAGACAGAACTAATTTGTGTATATTCGTACCCTTGGCACGCGTCGCAAATCGATAAGAACATCCACCCACATAAAACGACGTCGCATGGCTATTTAAAACACAAAATGCATATTTCACGTGACGTGTATTCGATTGCTCGCACGAGGTTTAATGCTTCCGTGAGCGCGAGATAACAACCTCGGAGAGGGCAAAACTCAATTTCTTGATTGGTTTTATTTTGTTTAAATTATTTTTTTTTTTACGTGATTTGAACATGCGGCAGTGTTTTATGTTTGTTTGTTTATTTACTCGAGAATAAAACACTTTTAATTACTTTGAGGAAGTAACTTGGCCAATGTGAGCCTGAATTTTTCCGTCTCATATTAACATGTTTGTGACATACGTTTGGAGAGTTTAATGACTTTTCTTATTTAAATTTTTGAGTAATTCTTTATGTTTGATCTATTAAATTCTGTATTGTATTTTTTATTTATATTTTGTTCTTATTATGCAGGATTTTTATGTATTTCTTTTCTGAAGATGATCCAACCCGTGGGTCGAAACGTTTTTAAATAAAATCTATTTGCAAAAAGTTTACACACCGTCAACTGTGCTCACATTGGCTAAGTTACTTCCTCAAAGTTTTTTAAAAAAACTGGAGCCTTTATCTGAGTTACTTTACTTTTAATTACCTTTGAATTTGAAAGAAAAAACAAATTCTTATTAGAAGCAAGAAATAACTTCTATTTTTTTTTAAGTCTTTCTCTCTTTTGTTGGAAAAAAATCCACGTGCGCGTTGTAAAATCTTACCTGCAGCGCTTTAATGGTGTCGTGCACATGTTGTTTCGACCGCACCACCGAGTCTACGAGCTTGGTCTTTTCCTCGATCGCGCTCGATCGCGTCTCGATGAGGGTCCACTGCGCCTCGAGATCTTCCCAGTGTCGCGACAGAGCCTCGAGCGCGTCTCTGCGTCCCTCGAGACCCGAGACCAGCTCGCACCATTCCGAATTGATCTCGGAGAGCTGCGATTCTATCGCTTTTTTGTTGCGAGTGTTCGCCAGTCGGAGAACCTCGCGTCCGCGATCGTTCAAGAGATCCAGCTCGAACTGTTGGTTCTGTTAACATTTAAAACAAGTTAAACAATTGGTGTCGCACCTTTCCGGTCCACATTGGAAGATCCAAAATAATCTAAACGTGTTTCAATTTGTTAATTTATCAAATCAAATTTATTCGCATCTTTTATATTATTTTTTTAATTAGTTTTGTTATTTATTTATTGGATACATCTGAGGGTAGCTTCACATTTTCTGAATTTTTACATTATTTTTATATTAAATTTGCAACGCCATTTAATGTAAAAATAATATTTATATTAATAATTTTTATATTAATATAATTAATATAAAAATATTAATTTTTATATTAATAAATTAATATAATTTCTATATTAATAATTTTTAATAATTTTTATATTAATTTTGCAACGCTATTGTACGTTTTGTCCATCACGGTCTTAAATGTACACAAATGTTTGGATTATTTTAATTCTACCGGTTAATTAAATATATAATTACCCAATAAAATCAACACACAATCAAGAGATCAATATCCGAAAAATCCTACCTGGATGTCGTTGAGGGCGTGCGTGATTTTCTGAATGTTGAATTGGAGTCCGGCCAGCGTGGTAACCGGCTCGTCCGTGAATCTGGTTCTGCTGATGACTGCGCGAACGCGTTCCAAGCTTTGCGTATAATCTCTCCACATCTCCGCGCCCTGTTCCAATTGCGAGCGCTGCGACTTGGCGAGATTGAGAGTGTTCTTCAACAGCTGCGTGTGCTGCTGTTGCTGGGCGCTCAATTCCTCCTGCTCGTAACTGTCCAGGGACGGCCAGATCTTGTCGGCCGCTTGTTGTATCTGCTGCGAGACGAGTTCGCGTATCGAAGACTCGGTGCTGAAGTATATCTATGAGATGAATCGCAATATCACATTGTCAGTTTGTAAAAAGAACTTGAATAATGTCAGGAGAGGAAGAGAGAAAGTGTCCCACCTTATGCTCCTCCAAATCGCTGAGAATGTTTTCAAAGTCAAGGCCCTCCTTGTTGCTCTCAAGTCGAATCTCGGCCTCGCGAGCCCAACTGTTGAGCTTGTCGGTGAGAGCCGCGTAATCCAGTCTCATTTGCATGTTACTCTCGAGATAATTTCCGCGCTCCTCCATCTCACGCGGCAGAGACGTCAGCAGGGACGTCGCCTCGCTCAGCATCTCCTTCAAAGACCCGGGCATGCCCTCTTCGTGCCGCACCGATTCCTTCAACTTTCTGATTCTGTCGAGGTGCTCGTTCACGTCGGCGCAAAGGGCGTGGTGCTTCTTCAATTCCGTCTCGACGCTGGCCGGATCTCTCTCCAGCAGCGGTCTGGACTTGACCTCCTTCTCCTTGCTCTCGAGCCAGTCGAGAATGTCGGCCAGCTCGTTGGCGAGTCTCCTGTGCTCGGCTGCAGCCAGTTCGTGTTGCTCCCTTTGGGTTTCCACCGCTCTTCGAAGCGCCTGCAATTGTTGCTTCAACGATTGCAGCTGCTCCGTCACGTTGTTTCTGTCAACGACCGAACCCTCCGCCGCTATTTGCTGTCCCTTGTCCGTCGCGCTTGCGAGAGTGGCTTCGCATTCCTGGATCTTCAGTATAACGTCATCGTACCTGATAAACAAAATAGCCACATTAAATTTTTAAATGACAAAATTTAATTTATTATCTCCAGAGAAAAAAGATTGTTTTGTCTTGGACTATTTCAATGATCAAATTTGTTTGGATTTCGCATCTGAAGAAACTCTTCTCTCGTGAAACATACAATACCTCTTGATCTTCTCTTCCGTGGTTTGTCCGGCTTTCTCGATGTCCCTGACGATTTCGGTGTACTTGGCAATGAAGGTGGTGATCTCTGCGATCAGGGCGATGAATTGCTGCCGCAGCAGCAACAGTTGGCGAAGCTTCGCTATTTGCGCCTCGAGGGCTCTTATCAGATCATCTTGTTGGGCAAATACGCCGTGTAGATCTCCAACGTTGGCGGACTGAAGATCGGACAGCTTGGCCTTGTTCGCTTTGAGATCGTCCAGAATCCTCTCGTAAGCGGTTAACATTCCTTCCACGTCTTCCACGCGCGAGCCAATCGGTTTGTTGAGGTCTTGAAGCTCCTTTTGAATGTCCGTCATGAACTGAATCGCTTCCGCCACCCGCGCGGCAGCTTCTTCGGCTTCGTCTATGCTCTTTTGTAGCGCCGCGGCTCTGTCGTTTATCACACCGGCTATTCGCGCGTGCGCCTCCTTCATGTTCTTCAACTGTTCGTTCAGTTCTTGCTTGTCGGCGTAGCTCACGGTCGGTAGTATCGATTTTCCTTGTTGATTTATCTTCTCTATGTCGTCGCCGTATTCTTGCGCTTCCTTCTTCAAGCGGTCGTACTGAAGAGAGAAAAATGAAGATTGCTAATATAATTTTTAGCACTTCAATAGGTTCACATCTAGGAGATATACGTACCTTAGCAAGTTGTTCGCGTAGGATGTCAAGACTGGAGGGTCGTAATTCGGAAGAAGTAGCTACTTCGGCTTCCTTGATCCATCGTTGGCACTTGTCCAATTCGTTTTCGAAACTCTTGCGTCCCTGAAGCAGATCCGCCAACGAAGCTTGTTTTTCCTTCGCTACCCTCTGCAGTTCCTCATAATCCTTGCTCAGATCATCGAGAAGGGCCTGGAGTTTGGCGCGGCTTTCCGCGTTGCAGTCTTTTAGCAAGTTGTGTCCCTGTTTAAGAATGTCCTTCAGATTGGTGTCGTTGAAGGAATTGATTTCCGCCTGCAGATCCCTGTGTTGCGCGACATCTTGCTCGACCTTGGAAGCTTTAAGAGGCAGGTATCCACTGAGCTTCTTCAGGTCGTTGCCTTTGGACTTTATCCAATTTCGAGCTTGCTCGATGTCGGCTTCCAATTTGCGACGAGCGTCGACCGCCGCGCTCGCTACCGATATTTCTTCTCTCAGAATGGTGCACAATTCAACCTGCTCGCCGCGCAAACTCTTCGTGTCGGCTTCCAACTGCTGTTGCTCGCTGGTTTCCAATTCGTTCTGCATATTCCCGACTCTCTTCTCCAGCGTGTCTATGATCAACTGCTTTCCCTCCGCTTCTTTCAGCATAGCCTGAAATGACATTAGTAAAATAGTTTATTTTATTACATATATAACATAAATATAATTAAAGAATACAATAAATGAGACTGAGATCTCGCAAGAGCAATTACCTTGAGAGCGAGAAGTCTTTCTTCCGCCTGTTTGCTCTCGAAGCCAAGCAGTTCGGGCATTTTCATCTGCTGCTTCTTCTGCTCGATCCATTCGCGATTCTCCTCGATCTCTCGCTTGGTCGCTTCGATACCCTGAGCCGTCATATCCAGAACCTGGGCTTTTCTTTGCAATTTCTTGCTGATGTCCGCGTATCTTCTCTCGACCGACTTGATTTGTTCCTCGATTTGTTGAGAATCCAAGTTGCTGACCGAGTCCATCACTTGATCGCCCAGCTTCTTCATTTCCGCGAGTTTCTCCGGTCCCTGAGATTCGAAATCGGCCGTGATGTCTTTGAGATTCGAAATCTTCTGGTTAATTGCGAGTCCGCTGCCCTTTTCGAGCACGTCGATCTTCTTCGTCAGACTGTCGAACCACGTCTGTATGTCCTGCACTTGCGATCTGTACTTTTGTATAAGATCTTGCGCCGCTTGTTTCCGGGCGATGGCGTCGGTCAGTTCGGCCTCCAGCTTGTTCAATCCCTCCTCGATATCCCGGTCATCCTCGTGAATCGACAGCTCCGTCAAGGCGCGAGTGCGACGCTCGTCCACGTTGGCGAGCAATTCGTTCATCGCCTGCAGCTCAGCCTGAGCAGCTTCCGATCGCAATTTCGCTGGCCTCGAGTTCCACTCGGCGCAGAGAGCCCGTTGTTGAGTGATCCAGGCACGGAGCGCGTTCTTCTGTCGCACTTGTTCCTCGAGTTCGCCCACTGTCTTCGCCACGTTCGCCAAGTGCGTTTGCATCTGGCGTTTAAATAAACGGTTAAATATCTTCAAAATCGACATTTACGTGGTGCGTAACATGTAAAACTTATTTTATTAAAAAGAAATGCATACCTGATCAATGAGATCGTCGAGTCTCGTTCTAACTTCGACCTCTCTGGCGGGAACCTGAATAGGTGGAGCGTCGAGGGGACTTCCGGGCCTGGACACGCACGCGGCCGCGGCTTCGCAAGCTTCCACAGCTAAGGCCAGTCGGGATTTCTCGGCTTGAAGTTTGTTGTGTAAGGTGCGAGCGCTCTCGAGGCTCTGCTCGGCGGAAGTTAAGCCATCCAGAGGGGCGTCCAGTTCCCGAGCCATTTCCGCCTCGTACGCGTCCAGATTTTTCATTATGCTCTCCAGAGTGTCTTCGTACTCCTGGAATTTGGCCAGAGATTCCGCCAATCTGTTTTTGATTTGCAGAGCAGTTGTGAGCAACGAGTTGTAACTGTCCTGAACGTTTTGCAACTGTGTCTCTATGGTGGACTTGATGGCAGGGTTTGCGTTGACGTATCGATCTATTTGATCGTGACCCTTTGCCTTCAATTCCTCCAACACTTCTTGATAATTCTGGATCTCGCTTAGCAAACCTTCGTGCTGTTTAATCTGCTCGAGCGTTTGCTCCTTGTTCGTAATATAGAGAGAGTTGTGAGCCATCAATTGGAAGGAGATTTGCAACAGCCACTTCTCCGTTTCCTGCAAAGCCCCGTGGTACGCGTTGTATCGTTGAATCTCATTTTCGACCAGCTTTTTCTTCTCGTCAATCAGCTTGCCCAGTGCCTGCCAACGGTCCTGCAGCTCTTTCGTCTCGTTCAGCGTCGTATTGTTCTTCGCCCATGTCGACAGTTCCGTTGCCTCCGCCAGCAGATGATCCAGGTCGGATTTTTTGTTGTGAATCTCTTCCTGAATATGTTTGTATCGTTCTAACATTGTTTTCATCTCGCCAACCTCGCCCTTCGTATCTGGAGAACTTTTGACGATATTCTCATTCTCTTCTAACCATTTTGCGAATTTATAAAGAGCCTCTGCGTGATCTTCCCAACGACTCAGAACTGACTTTATTTTCGCCTGAACAGTATTCAGGTCCATGCTCAACTGTTCCCAACTGGAACGCAGACTGGCCATGTCTGATCGTAGCTGATCTTGCTGCTCCGGAAGAGCCATGTTGATCGCCTTTGCGAAGGCGTTTTGCAATGTCGATAGTAGATGTTGACCTTCAGTCACACGCGTCGCGACCAGCTGCACAAATTAGAAAATATATAAAGTCGAGGACACTTCAAAAACATTATTTCGACAACTTTTTTTAACTCACCCTTAAGGTTTCCAATTTGTCCTTCGCCCACGCTGTGTCTCCCACTCCGACGCAGTCTTGTACCGAACCGTGAGCCGTGCGTAGCCAATCTTCCATTTCTTTCTTGGCCTTCAGGAACTCCGTATGATCCGCCAGAGTCTTCTCGACCCTCGAAACAAGTCCTTGCGCGTCCGTCAGAAGCGATGTGTACGCCGATTGCAGTTGCACCGTCTTGTCCCGCGCCCAACTACAAGCACTGACCTCCAACAGAGCTTCGCACTTGTCATTCAGATCCTCCAAGACTGGTTTCTGCTTGACCGCCTCTTCCACCAAACGTTTGCAGCGCTCCAAATCCTCCGGGGTTTTATCGGTTCTGGTCTGTTCATCGGCGATTTTCTTCTGAAAGTGGTCTATCCACCGCTTCATACCTTCCAACGCGTTCGTGAATTGAGACCAGCTCGAGATGCAGTTGGCGAGAACGCGCTGCGAATCCTGACACTGAACCTGCAGAGACTTCCAGTCAGCTTGTATCTGCTTCATATCCTGCTTGATGGAGGCCTGACCCTCGGGACCTGTTTGGGGAATCACAATGTCGCTCAGTTCGATCACTTTGGAGATCAACGTGTCGCCCTTCGGTAGAGACGAGATGATTTGATTGACTTTGTTCTCTCGTTCAATTATTCGATCCTTTTCGCCGTGAGTGTCGCTGTACTGCTGCAGCTCGACTTTCGTGCGACGCACCCAATCGCTCGCCTCGCTCAGAGCTTGCTGGAACTTCTCGTGATCCTTGACTTGATCCTCCAAGCTCTAAAATATTGCGAAAATCACGCGATATCGCAATGTGAAATTGTATAGATATTTTTGTCTACACGCAAAAGTTCTACTTACGCGAATCTTCTCGGAAATCAGTTTCTTCAAGCTGTCGTATTTGTTGATGGTAGCTTCGTAAGGACTTTTCGTTATACTGGGATTTTCGCTGAGACGTGTCTTTAGACGATCCACTGTCTCTCCATGGCCGTGAATGTCTCTTTGGAGAATCTTATATTTCTCCAACAGAGCACGTTTCTCGCTGAGATCATTTTTGCACACGTCTCCTGGTTGAACCTTACCCTGAACTTCCTCCAACCAGTCTGACGTAAATCGATGGATCTTGTTGAGTTCCTCCAGCAGGCTAGCTCTTGCCGAGAGTCTTTGTCTGACATCCTCGACATCGGCCAGCAGCTTGTCGAAGTCGCCTTTCAAGGTTTCGGTGTCTTCTTGAATTTTCGCCGCGCCGTTCTGTTCCGTGTTCATGATGACCTTCTCCTTCAGTTCCAGAGCGTAACGCAATTTGTTTTGGCCTTGCTCCAAAGTCTGTCGAATAGCTTTGCACGTGTGCAACTTGTTGTTAACCTCGGTTAACACGCTAGGAATGTCCTTGCACTCGTTCAACTTGTCTCGCGTGCGCTCGATCCAATCCTGACATTCTTGGTACAAAGTATTGTGTTGTTGGTGCTCCTAATTAATTTTACACGTGAAAATTACTCGCAAGTTTACACGTGCACATTGATTAATTATATTTAAATACTTTGTATTTTAATAATATTGTTAGATTTATTAGCGAAATGAATTCAAACTAACCTGATAATGCAACTCCAATCGCCGCATTGTTTCCTTCGCGAGCGACAGAAGTGTGTTGTACTTGGTGGTGACCTGCGTGATGGCATTGGAGATTCTCGTGTCGGCGCAGGTTTCCAACAGCATTTGGGCCTTCATGTTCAAACGGTCCAGTTCCTTTTGCCAATCGAACAGCGTCTGCAAGTGAACCTGGAATTGCTCGAGAACGTTCTTCTTCTCTTCCAAACTGTCCTGCAACTTGTTGAATGTTTGAACTAGCTGTTCGGTTTGGGTGAGCCATTCCGTGGCCTCCGAGAACTGATCCTCGTACTCGGTCCACTTTACTATACCGACCTCGAGCAAGCTCTTGGTGTTGTTCAACGAATCTCTGAAATAATAAATCGTCAAACGTGTACGAAAACTATTTTTACAGCTCCGTGTTGGACACAAAACACAAACTACTTACACATAATTGTCGTATTCTTCTTGTAACAGCGCGACTTCTTCCTCAATTATCTCTTTGTCTTCAGCATCCGCGATCTGACAAGCCGCATTACCTTGTTCCAGAGCCTTTTCCAACTTCTTCTGGCCTTCTGGCAATTCGCTTTGCAAGATTTTGAGTTGCGTGATCTTATTAGCTAGAGACTCTTTGTCGCCTGTAGGTTCCGAGCACTTGCCCAGTCTCTCCTTGGCCGCTCGTATCCACTGGATAAATTCGTTCCCACTGTCGATGAAGGCCTGATGCTGCTCAACAGTCTCCTTCTGCTTCGCGTACAGTTCCTGAGCTTGTTTGCTCAGAGTCTCGTACTTGATCGAAATCTCCGTGGCGGGTGTTGCCTGTTGCAAGTCCTCAGCTTTCGTAGTAACCGAGTGAATCATCGGCTCGAACGCCACAATATCCTGGACGATGCTGTTTGTCTGTCGCAGGTTCGCTTTTCTTTCTCCGATCGCTAAGGAACTCAATCCGGCGAGACCCTTTCGAGCTTTCGAGACCTTTTGCTCGCACACTTGCTGTAGTTTGGCCTCGCGATCGTTGATCCACTGCTGCAACTGCGAGTAGGACGAACTGTAATCCGCCCATTGCAGCAGACTCGTCTCGAGATGCACCTTCGTGGTCGAGATCTTCTTCACCAGGCGTTCCCAGTCGTTTTGTATCTCCTTCAACTGAGCGTTGATCTCCTCGCGACCGTCCGATCGTGTGTTTCTCATCACCTTTTCACCGCAGTTCACCGTCAAGTGCACCAGATTCTGACCTTCTTCGCGTTTTCTCAGTAATTCCTGGATCTTATCGAGTCTGCTCTGCAATTCCTCGCGACTGCTGCTCGAGGCCGCTTCCGTTCCCTGACGTATGATTTGCTTGGCGTTGTCGATCCAGCCGCGGGCCTTTTCAAGATTACTCTCGTATTCCTGGTGCTGCGCCAGATTAGTCTCGACCTTGTTCAACACGTCCTTCGCGAGATTCACTTGAACCTGATAACGCGAATTCAAATGACGCAGCTGGTTGTTGACGTAAGTGTCCAGATGAGACGAGAGCAGACCGGCCGCTGTCTTGTTGAATTTCTCAATCTGCTCTTTGCCCTTCATCAAGTTATCGAGCAATTCTCTCACTTCTTGCACCTGTTTCTTCTTTTCCGTCAAATTCGGCAGAAGAGCATTTTTCTGAGCTTTGATGAGGATATCGAACTGCTGCAACCAGTCGCTGAGTCTCTCGTATTCGTCTTTGTAGTCGCGCCATTGGCTCACAGTAGCCTCCAGTTGATTTTTCTGCTGTTGAATTTCTGGAAGAAAGTTCATTCCTCGATACTAACGCAATTAAGATATTTCCCGAGAGTTAAAAAACTAGTTTTTTTGTTTGTACGCAAAAATAAACAAAGTTATTTGATAAATTAATCCCCAAGTCTGGATTTTTGGGTCTTGTCTGCTCATCTTTCGGATCTCTCTTCGAAACTCATTAAAAATAAATTATGTAAAAGTGTTTTTCCATTAAATAAACAAGACAAAGTAGTGGACTTTTGAAGAACAACGTCAATCGTTTTGCAAAATGTTGGTAATATTTTAAAATCAAACAAAAAATACATACAGTTCAGAATTGGGATCAAATAGTAGATATGTTTACCTTTGAACAGTCCTTCGAAGCTTTCCGTCAGTGCTCGTATTTCATTTTTGATCACCTCTTGCCCGGCGGGGCTGGTGCTGGCACAGACGACCTTTCCGGTGTGCTGCAAATGCTCCACCAGTAATTCGCCCTGAGCTTTCTTGTTCAAGAGACTTTCGAGAGGCCCGACCGCGTTCTCGATCGCCAGCTTGTCGCTGAGCGATCTTTGTTTCATTGACGGTATCTTCTCGCGCGCGCGACTAAGCCAGTTGATGAGGTCGTCGTGCGCTTCTTTGTAAAGGCGATGATCCTTGTACTGTTCCTCCCGTTCGGCCAACAGAGACTTAATCTTCTCGAACAGCTGGTCAAATTTGTTCAATATATCCTGGGCCTGCAAAGCGGCCAATCCTTGCTGACCGCTCGCGATCATTTCCGCGACCTTGCTTTTGAGACTGTCGACCTCGATGTTCTCGCAGCGAACCTTTTCCTCGAGCGCTTTGATTCGCTCCAACTGGCCCCTCTTCTCCGACATCGTCGTCTGAAACTGCGATATCTCGTCGATCGACGTCTGCATGTACTCGACCGTCTTGTTGATAGATTGTATTTGCTCCAACAGACCGGCCCACTTGTTTATCGAGTCGTCCAAGTTCGTCTTGGTCTCGAGCATCTTTGACGCCAACGCGCTCCATTGTTCCTGAAGCCTCGCCAAAGCGTCGTTGATCGCTTGATGACCGCTTGGAGCTGTATTCGCTAGAACGGCCTGGGCCAATTCAATGATACCCTGAACCTTCGCGAAGCCATCTTCTTTGTACAACAACAGGTCTTGCACGATATCCATCTTGCGCTCCAGATCTTTCTGCGAGGATGCGCTCAAGTCGGAGCAGTAGGCCAGTTTGTTCCTAATTTCTTCCAGCCAAGTGGTACATTCTGCCAGTTGATTGTCAAAATCTTGATGCGTGGCGACGTACTGATGCCAGCGATTGTTGAGGTCCTTGATCTTGTTCGAGATCTGTTGATACTTGATACTCAACTCCGACATGTAGGACGTGCGAGAAGTTACGTTCTTGTGAAGCTGCTGAGCTCGTTCGGCAACAGCGTCGATCTCGAGTTCCTTGGCGCGAACTTCGCCCTGAAGAGCGCGCAGTTTCTCAAGTTGGTTCTTCTTCTCTGACAAAGTAGGTTTGAGATCGACAGCGTGCAACTTCGTGTCGGTGTCTCTCATCCACGCCAGGCACCGTTCCTTCGACGTTTCGAACTCGTTCCATTGCTGAAGTTTGCTCTCGAGCGCCTCGATCGTGGACTTGACGGCCGATATCAAACCCTCCCATTCCTGCTGCGACGAATCGATTTGCGAGCGAATGTTCACCTGTCCCGATTCCAGAGTGCCGGGTATCACTTTCTCACCCAACGATCTGATCTGTTGCACCCGCGACTGATCCTCCGGCAGGCTGTGCAACAGATTCTTCAGACGGTCCAGATTCGTGTGCAGAGACACTCTTTCCAACTCCACGTCGCCCCACAGACTCACGGCGTTGTGTGTGGCGTCTAACCATTCGTGCGTGTCCAGAACGGCCTTGCTGTACTGCTGATGATCGCTGACTATGCCCTCGTATCTCTCTACGAATTTGGTCGCGCGTTTCAACAGTGCGTTGTACCGATTTGTCAAACTCTTGAGCGTCTGATCGATCCTGTCGGTGCGATCCGGCAGATTGTCCGCCTTGTCTCGGAAATCCAACAGATCCTGCTGATGCGTTTGAGCGTCGTGCAAGATGGTGCGATAGATCTGCAACTGGGCGCGTTTCTCGTCCAATGTGGTCTTCAATTCGATCTCCTGCTTCAACTGAGCCTCCGCTGTCTTCAGCCAATTTTCAAAGGCCTCGCTGCTCTCGTCGAAACCGGACCATCGCGAAATCTTCTCTTGCAACTCTCGCTCGGTCGACGCCGCGCCGTCGTAAAACTCCTCGAAGGCTTGTTGGAGATCCAACAGTTGCTGGCGAATGATTTCTCGACCCTCCGCGCCGGTCGTGGGATACAGCCGTTCCCCAGCCTCGACGGAGCTGTTTATCAGAACCGTCGATGTGGACTGACGAGCCAGAATCTCCCTCAAAACGTCAACGTTCGAGATCAATTCCTGACGAGTCCCGCTTGCGTTTTCCCTGATGGCTTGGTAACGCGCTCTGGTGCTCGCCAACCACTCGGAACATTGTTTGTAACGATCCAAGTAGCTGGCATGGTCCACGACCGCTTGTTCGCACTTCTTTACAAGTTCCTAAACCGCAATTGCGTACGAAATTAGATCTGGTATATTTTACGTTATAACAAATGTTGGTCTAAATTATGTCACACCTTGGCAGTCACTTGAATCGATTGGAAACGTGACGTGACTTGCTGAATACTGGCGGAAAATCTGGTCTCGCCGCTGATCTGCATCAGTTCCGACGAATTGTCGTTCATTTTGTCGAATTCCACCTCGTTTTGCCGGAGATTCGCGATCAGTGACTGAAAAAAATTCGCTCTTAGCACGTTTGCCGTTTGTTTGACGCCGAATGAGATTCGACGAG
>QVOA01003249.1:0-13750 GCA_014825685.1 Pseudomyrmex cubaensis | reverse complement strand
ATATATCGCATATCGATATATCGATCTTTTTTTTGTTTCTAATTGCCGATTCCAGCAAAGTGTTAAAATTTGATTAACCAAAATGTAATGTTGGACATGTCCAATGGATCATAGATGATCTATTCGACAGAATATACCTTCAATATTACATGAACTTCAGCCACGCAATTCTTCCTTATGCAATACACCCTGACTAGAAATCATCATTTTCACCCCCTTGTATCTCCGGAATCGTGCCTACGCTCATTTTGAAATTTTACTGGGATCAATGTTTCACCTAATATTACTATTTGCCATGAGAAAAAGTTTGAAATTTGAGGTCCAAGAAATGGGCGAAATTTGCCATCACTCTTTGATCGAATCTCAGATAAATAAATGTTTTTTTTTTTTTTATCTGCATCAGTTCGCGCCATTTTAATTTTGATGAAACATATCGCGCATTTTAGTTTTGATGAAACTTGCCGAAGACCGAGGACATTCGAAATTCAAAAGAGCTTTTTGTCAATGGAAATGGTCTCGTCGCGTAAATCGCCTTAAGCCGTCTTCAGTGCGGACTTTTTCGAGATACGAAAGCGTCGGTCTGAGATCCAGACGTTTCGCGCTGAGCCGACATTATTTATTGAATCGCGGCTCTTTCGCCGCTTCTTTGCTCGAATGCAATTTTTTACGAATTTAAAAATCTTTTACTTACGTTAACAGTTTTGTCATACGCTTTTGCAAGTTGAAGTAGAATGAAATAGATAAGAGGAGAAGTGGGGACAAGTCACAGTCGTCGCTCTGGCATCTCTTTCTTCTTCTTCTTCCGGTCTGATCCGCGCGGCGCGACTCCGAGGTTTTTGTTGCATGAAAATTGTGATCGTAAACTATCGGTTTTACGTCAGTTTCGAAACGGAGCGGCGCAGCAGGAAGGTGAAAGAACGGTTACAAACGTGATCCGGTTGAGTCATAGACATTTTCTAGGCCTATGCCTGAGAACATTGCGTTTTTTTTTTTTTTTGTGCGCTGACGAATGTTCACGCACAGAGTGTCACAAAATCGAATCGCTATAAGCGAACAATATCAAAATCGCAAATAAAACATGAAGTTTATTAAGACGCAGATAGAAAAAAAAATATCCTCGTCTGATTATAAAAAAATTGCTCATATCCTGTGCACGCGTTATTTTCGAAGTGCATCTTTTGATATTTACGTAATCGAATGTTACGGTTCTGCGCTCAATATCGCGGAAGTTTACATGGTTTCTTGATGCATGCAACGTTAATCTCTCGAGGCCGTAATCGAAATTTCCACTCCAAATGGTAGAAACGTTTTACATCGCACGCCCACAACAATTAGCTCGTCGTTTACGTAACATCCCTCTCCGGTTCGTCATTACGTTTTAATGACTGCAGGTGCAGTCGCGTATTTTATAATAATATAAAACGCATTACTGCGATATACACGTAATGTGTGTTTATTGCAAACGCAATTGGAGAAGATACTTTAAAAAAAAAATTATGAGAGCAAATGGGAACATGATAATTTTCCCACGATAATGAAGAAGAAACGCTCGTCAGCTTCGGTAGTGTCATTTTCAATTTAACTTGCTCCGAAGTTTGAACTCTCGGCAGCAGTCGCCGGACGTCACCGAAACTGATACTTGCCAAAAGCGACACTTGCTTTTTCTTTTTATCGAGACTCGAGTTTCGTTCGAAGCTTCTCTCTAAACAAGAATTTTTTACGAATTTCTCAATACAATTTAAAACTTGCTGGAAAGCGGAAGAAAATGATTTTTTCATGAAAAAACAATAAAAAATAAACTTTGTTTCTACATTTATCGGGTCTTGTAGTGGGAAATTTTTATTTTCATTTATTTCTTGTACCGCGACGTTTCGCCGGACGTTCGTGTTTCTACATCCTGCGGATCGTGATCACGATCCAGCATTTTCCGAAGTCTGGAAGTCTGGTCGAGCGTAGCGTAGAGTCGTCGTCGATCCACAGCTCGAGCTTCTCTCTCTCTCTTTCGCTCTCTCCGTACGTCTCTCTTTTACCACCACGAGGAGGAGAGAAAGAGACCTCCTCCGATAGAGGCGCTCGCAGCGCACTCGGATTAAGTCTGGCTCGTCGAGCCAGATAGTAGCGAGTCCGTTCGCGGTGCGGACCGATCGCGCGTAACGTCGGCGATTTGCTCGGTGTTTTTTCGTTGGACGCGCACGAGGAAAAACAACACGCGTGTCCTCTCGACCGACTCGGAGAAGAAACGTGCTTCCTTCCGCGCGAATGAGACAAACGTGTCCTCTCTCTCTCTCTCTCTCTCTCTCTCTCTCTCTCTCTCTCTCTCTCTCTCTCTCTGTGGTCACGCGTGTGTGCGCGCGCGCGCGCAAAGCACGTACGATCGTGAGAGGAGCGATCGTGAGAGCCGTGACTCGGAGAAACACCTCTTACTTTTCTCGACGCGGCGCGGTCGCTCGCGCGAGTGTCGCTCGGGTAACTCGCCGCGTCGGAACTCCGCGTTTTAAACTTTGTGAATTGTGACGCGTTCCTTCGGATAATACCGAAATTTAAAGTGCGAGTCACTCGGTGAGGTGCCGCGAGAAAAGTGTAAAATCGTGTTTCTCGGTGAGGAGGGGAAGTTTGTGGTGTTTGTTTCGGAACAAGAACGAGAGCGCAAAACAAAAACAAATCGTTGGATCTTCTCGCTCGAGGTAGAAACTACGTGTTGGAATTTGCGAGCTCGAGTGCACGCAAGACGCGCGCGATTCTTCGGCAATTGTCGATCGGGAATATTGTGCAACTCCGAAAACATAATTGCGAAGAATAGAGAAAGAGAGATCGGTTGAGAAACCTGGTGCAAACAAGATCAGCGACAGGTGCGCGCCCGCCGATAAGTATTTCGGCGTCATCTCATCTCACGTTCCTTAATCCGCGTCGGATCGTGACGCGCGCGCGCGCGCGCATGCTTCGATTTTTTTTTCGCCGTGAATTATAATCCCGCTCCCATAAATCGTCGCGCGAGTCCCATTCGACCGACTCGGGAGTAAACTCCTATCCGCGCCGCGATCGTAAATCTCGACCGGCTTTGCCAACAATTCCAACGGCGGCGTGCGCAATTCTCCGCGATCGTCGCGGATTCTTCGGCCGGTTCCACCTGCAATCTCCAGCTGCATCTGTGCCCGTTCGCCGTCGATTTCTTCTATACGCCGGTTCATCTCCGCATCCTCCCCGTGACCGCGCTCCCGTGCGTTTCTTTCGAAGCAGCCTCTTACGAAGAGTTTTTGTTGCCAAGTCCTTCGAAACTCGAAAGCCAAAGGAGGAGAGAGAAAGAGAAAGAAAGAAGGAAAGAAGTTTCTCTATTACGTGAAGTTGTAAAAGTGTAAATAAATAAATAAACTCAAGGACCGAGGAATACATTTATGTAACAGTAAACGTTATTATAAATAAAAGAAGAGGGAGAGGCCCGACTCCGCGCACGCGTGCGCATAGGAAGACGTAAAGCAAACTGAAATAAAACGCAGATACAAGAGAATTCTTCGCGGAAGAGGCCGGGACACACGAGGAGGAGGATACACGGTCGGAGTGAGAGAGAGTCGCGCGTCACGGTTCAACGCCTCGCGTTATCCGCGAGTATCGCCGCGCGGGGATAACACCAGCTGATATTCGTCTTGTTGCGCCGTCTTCGTAACGACACACACACGTGTTCTCTCTCTCTCTTTCATTCTGTCTGACCGGCTCGATAGTCCGTCTATATTTAGCGTCGGAGAAGAAGAAAGAGATACTCCGCGGAGAGGAGACGAGTCGGCGCGGCGATTTCTCGAAGGGGTCGTCGCGATAGAAAAACCGAGTCGATCGAGGGTTGGAGAAGAGCGGAGGGAATGTAATCATTGTTATTACCGCGGCCCTGAAGATCGTACGCACCCGATTCCCGCGGGTTGATTCCGCGGCACCGGGGGCGGGGGCGTGTTCCGGACGCATCTTCTTCGCACGAAGAGCGCACCTCTGACATCGCCGCATCGGAGACATCCGATACGCAAAAATATCTGCGAATCGCGCGGATATTTTCCCTTTTTGATCGCGAGAGAAAATCATCGACGACTTGTAACACACGATCGCACGTACTTGGAGATATTATCACGCAACAGTGTAACAAAACCTCGTTACACGACATAAATATTTGTAAGATAAAAAACACTAGTTTTCGAAAGAGAAAGCATTTCTCATGTTGGAAAATGTTAACTCGCGATAGTCGAATTTCTGATTACGTTGTTGAGCGTGCGACTTCCGTGAGATAAACTGCGTCGCGATAACAACATCTCTTCCCTTGCGTTCCGGAATCTGTGTATAAATTCGAAAAAAAAGGAGAAATGTGAAGAGACATGCTGACCACCGAGAATCCCGAGGAGTCGCCGAAGAGGCGGTCCACGTTCTATGTGTCGCTGCAGGAGGGCGGCGAGCAGGGACGACAGTCGGTCGGCAAATTGACGAAGGGTCACTCGACCGACGGTACCGAGAAATTCGCCTGCAACACCTTCCCCATCGGCAGCACGTCGAAGCCGACGTCCGCGACGTCGTCGGGCTCGCTGACGCGGACTCTGAGCAACAGCGAGAGTCTGTCGTCGTGCGCGAGGAAATCCGCCGACGAGGCGTTCCCGGAGGTGAGGGGCAAGGTGCAGTCGTTGACGAAGATCTTCGAGGCGTCCAAGTGCGAGCGAACGACCGCGAGCGGCCAGACGGAGCAGAGGAAGAAAGTCGAGCGCACGAGGTCTTTCAAGACCATCGAGCGGTTTCAGAGCAGGTTCACCGGCAAGAAAGAGTCCGGCAACCGAAAGGACAGTCGTTTGAACAATACCATCGCTTGTTTCGACGTGGAAGACGACACCGGATGCAAGAAGAAAGAGAAGAATGTCGAGGAGAGACCTGCGGTTACGAAAATCGTTATCGAGTCGGCACCGAAGTCGGCCGGATTGTCTAGCGAGCACAGGATCAGTCATCAAGAGACAAGAACCAAACAGAACACGACCCTAACGAATTTGCTGATTCGTAGAACTCACAGCACAAAACTGGCGAGAAGCAATAGCACCCTGGTGCGAATCGGCAGGCAAGCAGCCGTCGACAGCCCTTGCGCAATAGAAAAAACAGACGCTCGTGCGAGATTTAAAGACATGGAAAACGCCGAGGATTCTGCCACAGCGGACGACGAGGGTGTCGAAGCGTCCGTTTTCGAAGACGCTGATATTGACGGCGGGATTCATTCAGGTGGGCAAAAAAAAAAAAAACGAGTTTTTCCGGTTTGTTTCTTTTTTGTCCGAACTGTTTGACGAATTAATCGCGCGATGAAAGCTATATGCGTTTATTAGCTACGTAACGACGTGGGGTAGCGTGTAAATTAGCAACTGTCTCAAAAATAACATCAAAGTGAATCGTCTGTTGTGATTAAAAAAAAAATCTAAAGATAATGATAAGAAAAAACAACACAAGTATTTTTGCGCGAATTTATCTGCGCGCGAATTATTTCTTATCGCGGGGATTATCTCAAATTAAATAAAACCGCAAAGAAATCAAGTATTACAGAAATTACGCGCGTATTTAACATGAATCATTCCGCGCATCCCCCATACGTCGCCGATAATTAACCACCGTGCTGCGAAATGCGCGTTCGCGAAAACGCGCGCGAGAGATACATGCGCGCGCGCATTCGATGCCAGGGATGCTAAATGGCAAAAGCCATTCGCGAGATAAATCACCGAAGTACCTTAGGTGTACTTAGAGCAATCGCGCGAGGTCGCCAGAACGATTCTCAAATAATCGACCGGACGTACCGGTTTAACCGCGCGCGAGTAACGAATGTTAATTATCCGCTTCCGCGCGGGATCTCTCTCTTTCTCTCGCGCTCTCGGTCTCTCGTTCGCGGATCTCTCTCCAAACGATTTTTGTTTTCGGCCCGGTAATTACGCAAGTAATTACACACCGCGCGTATACGCGTTTAAAGAGCGCGCCGTGATTTATGAGGCGATCGAGAGATTTCAGTGTGTTTTATCAGTATGGGATTCTGAAGTTTCACTTAATAAGGTCGCAAGAGAGTAAAACACAGGTCGTTTTTACTACTTGCTTTTTTCCAAGTCGATTTATGATGATCGGTGGAGTATCACGCTCTTTTAACAAACGTTTAAACACAATAGAAAAATATAAAACTTATATTGGATTGTTTGGAAAGTTCGTTCTTCCAATAATAGATATTGCCTCCGTAGAATTCGGCAACGACACGTGACGCAGATATTAAAACCATCGAACACTGTGTGCGAGCATTGACTCAGAAACTGAATTGTGCGAATCGGCCGAGCTTTTAAATGTCATTAAAAAACGTTACGTAAATACTTTCCAAACAACAACCTGATTATTTATTTGGAAAGACAGCAGTAATGTAATAAAAATTAGATAAAATGGATAATTTTTTGTAATTTTATTCAACGTGGCTGAGGATGACCGAAATCGACGGTCGAAACGTTTATGTCACCTACGTAATAAATGAATCACTATATTTCACATTAAATTAAGTTTATTTGTTAAACTGCCACTATCTGCAGTCCAAAAAGCAAGAAGATCCATTTTATCTGATTATTTATCATGTGCTCGAGATAATTAATTTATTTACGGGAAAATATCGTCGTTTTATTTAAATTACCTGTACTATAATTAAACAAAAACTAAACCCATGGTAAAACTAAATAACAACCGTAACAAAACTAAACAATATCACAAATAAAATAATTTTTTCCGTTTTGTTTAAACTCGAAATTCGCAAAAGCGGAATATAATAATCGTCCCAGTTTATCAGAACTTGCACGAACTGTGCGCACGCTGCACACGCGTGCGCACACACAACGTTACACTTGAAGAGGGCATCTCTAGGCACAGAACGGTTGAAAGCACGAAACTTTTACGAGCGATGGTATAATAGTAATTACAAAGAGCAAAATTACAGAGTGCACTCCATGGCCAGAAGGGTGGCTGCGACTTTTAAAGGGGGAGGGAGGGGGGAGAGGGAGAGCTGCATGTACGCGCGTAATGATTATGCATGCGAGTTGAAACGGCGTTACGCACTGTTTTTTTTTTTTTTTTTTTTTTGTGTGTGTGAGTGTTTGCGCGTAACGATGATATTTACGCGGGAAAAGGAACGCGTACTCGGAAACATTTAGTGATCGGCGTTTGATCGTGTGTTACATGTGATGTTGTAAATTCTTGATTTCGTCATGTTTTTCAGATAACGTTTCGTTTTAAATGACAGTTTCGTTATTTCATAAAATTTTCCGAATATTCCTCGCGAGAATCTCTCTCCAAAGCACACAAGTTCGTGGTGCGATCTTTTTCGAAAATCATAAATCATTCGTCGATATTAAAAGGAGGATGAGAAATCTCACGTGAAATGATTTACGGCCCGCAAATCAAAAGGGACGTAAATATGTAAGCGACAAGACTTTATCTAATTCGCAACTGCGAGCGTATCGCCGCCGCCACGCTACTCCCATACGACGCATCATCTTCCCTCCCTCGAGCTAATTGTGAAGAATGCAAAGCTGAACACACGGTCAGCTATCGTAAGTAAGTGCACTCGGTCGCGTGCATACTAAATCTTCTCACAGAGAAAAGATTTTCTGGGCGTCGTCGTCGCGCAGATGGCCGCAGTCTCCGCTCGCGTTTTCTCCCGTCTTCTTCTTCTTCATCCCGCAAACGTTATCTTGATGTATTCATACATATATATATACATATGTGTATATCGGCGAAACTTAACTGGGCGAATCTAACGCTTCTGAGAATCTTGTTACGCCGTGGCAATGAGTAGGCGCGAGGAATGCGCGCGTGTACAGACTGTCCCAGATCGGATAAACGGTTTTTATCTGCGCAATTTAACGCGGATATTACTCGGCGCTAATTTCTCATTTGCAAATAAAATTTGTTTCAGTCGTTTAAACCATTTGCTTTGTCGACGATTCGAAGAGTTGTTTAAAAATATTTAAATACTCTGTGTAAATAGCTCGTTGTTATCTCCAGAATACGGCATACATATCACTCCGTCTCTTGCACGTTGCATTATCAAAACCGTGTCATCGGAAACATCGTGCATTGTGGCAAGACTGAAATCTGCGGGAGAGAATCTCGTTTGATAAAATCGCGAGCGCTCGCTTTTGTTGCATTTACAAACGAAGCATCGGTTTTAATTTTTTACTAGACTCGGTGTGTGTGAAGATGAAACAGCACGAAGCTGCGTAAGCTACTCCGAGATCTTTTCTGAAAAATTCGGAAGCTTTTCGTGCGATTTAATTTGCAGATCGAGTCTTCGTCGAGTCGCGAACGTTGTGTGTGTGTGTGCGTGCGTTCCGCAAAAGCAGAAATTATCTCTTAGAGATATCCGGGACCTCGCAGCCGTAATGTAACGAGCCACGTGAAGAGAAATATCTTTCGTCGTTCATTCACACTCCGCAACGTTTCGTAAGAGCATAAATAAATAACGCGGACGTTTCGCAGCGGCCTTGCGCCGCCGCCGTCGAGAGAAAAAAAAAATCTACTTAACGAGAACTCTTATCCGTTTGCGGACTATATCGAATTATTCCGATACGCGTCGATAAAAGGAAACCGAGCGAATCCGCCGTTTTCTCGAGAGCGCCGTTCCGACATAAACAGTTCGCTCGACGACGCTGTTTGCGATCGCCGCAATCGCGTTTGATCGCTTTTTTTTTCCTTCAGCCTCGTTCTCTCTCTCTCTCTCTCTCTCTCTCTCTTTCTCTATGCTAATTTTGCGGCAGAAGAAAATGTCTCGCAATGGAGGGAAAAATAGCAAAGTGAGGAAAATTACGTCACGCTCGAGCGAGAAATATAAGAGCGAACGTTGCCGTGGGTTTTATCGCGAAATTTGAAGTGATTTACAACATCGGTAATTTTTCAGCTAAAAATATTCGACGGAATCGCGCGTGTTTTTAAACCGCGTCAAGAGCAAATGTTTAACGTGAATCTTCTTTTTTTCTTTTGCGACACTTCGCAGAGTGTTGTTGAAAAAAAAAAAACAGGGAACTTCGTTCCGCGAAAAGTAGGTAAACGTTCCCATACATTCTTAATTTGCACACACAACACGCGCGTAAATAAATAAATCGAGGAGAAACGTCATCGGCGGTTCCTGCCTTACTTTACCCGCGGCTGTTATTTGTGTCGAAAATCGAGCAGTAAATTGAACGGGTTGAGTGACGGAAATGAACCGGGGGGAGAGGGAGGAAGGGAAGAGATTTTGCGGCGGTCCCGTAAATCAGGCCGATGCATAAGTGGCGGGAGATCGAATTTCGCGATTCCGACGAATTTTCTCGGGTACCGTTACGGGGCGGCAGAAATTGCACCGCGGAACGAACCGTCGTCGTCGCGCGCGCTTTTTATTTCTCCAGACCGCCAAAGACCTTCTTAATTAAACCGGAGAATCGCGTGCGTTGACTTGTAAATTTCTCTAAACGAATCATTGTGCTCTCCGATTACGTCGAAATTGCAACGCGCAAGGTTTTGATGCCAGAGTAGTCACGAACTATATATCTAGCGAGAACGAAAATGAGACATTTTTGTTTCATCTCTCACTTCTTATAGACACAACGTTCAACTTTGAGATAAACTCTTTGAGATAAACGGAGAGAAGCGTCTCAGAAAATTCTCATTTCAAACTTCGTCATTTAATTATCGCCAAACGTCGCCTCTCTCGAAATCGTGTACATTATGCGAAACATGAACTTCTCCCGTTTTTTTATTTAACTTTGGCGATAAATCGCGCATTTGATCGTCGCGATGCCGCGCTGCTAGAGTGATGTTAAAGGTACGTGTTATTTTCGGCGGAGATTGACGAGATTTAATAAGCTCGACAGGAATGCGGCCCCCGAGATTTTCGTGACTAACTAGTTTGCGTGTCGGGACATGTGTGACCGCGCGAAGAGACGACGATCCCTTCCCCTCTCCAGGTTCAACACACAGATCGCGTTGATCTGCCGCGGCCGTGGACCTGCATCGACATTTCGGGAACCTACTTATGCAGGGCTCGTTCGTTCAATCACCTGCCCCTCCAGGACGAAAGAAAAAGTCGCCGCCGTTTATAGTTCCTTCGACCAGACTTCCCTTGCTCGAGCGTCTCTTCGGCACGTCTTTTTGTATTTTGATCAAATGTATTTTGTTTGAATATTGAAAGACGCAACAATCTTGAGAAAAATGTTAATTTGAAAAGTTAAGAAAATTAAACAAATTAATTTTTTTTTAATTGCGATTTGTAAACGACTGATTAGGATTTATTGTTGTATTTTTTTAAATGTCTTTAACGAGCAAAAATATTAAATTTTTGCGATACCACAAATACGAGAATGAATAATTTGCTCGGCAAATATTTTTTTTTATGACTGCCTGTATACAATTCGTATACAAGCGATAAGCGCGCTCGGCACCATAAGGTCGGTTATCGCGCGATATTACCGCACGTACCATATTGCCACACAGCGTTTTTGCAGGAAAAAAAGTGATATCTCTCCGTTCGACGTCAGTTATCCGTCGAGCTTTTTAGGATTTCATTACGTGTCACGCACAATGACGCGTATACAATTTTTCACGTTTATTCTGACGCACCCTAAATTCCCGCACAAAGAAAGAAACTCCAGATTCCGCCGATCGATCGATCTCCAAATGAGTTTTTAAGAGATCAGTGATACTGTTTTTTTCTTTTTTTTTTTTTATTCTACTTCTCCGTCGCTCGCCTCGTCTCCGTGAAAAATTGCCGATGACACGTGGATTGGCATTTTCACACAAAAAGAGCACATCTCGCTCTGATTTTTCTCTCCGTTTTTGCGCGAAACCAACCCTCCGCGCGTTCGTTCGCTCGGAAGAAATCGCTCGGGATTAACGCGAGTAACACGCGGCGAGTCAGGCGGATCTTTCCCGTTGCGAAGATTATATAGTGAAATGCCAGCGATTCGATGACGCCGCGCGCTCGCTTGCGAGTTATAACAACATCTCGCGAATCGCGTTTAAAAAATTCCAGCTCGCAATTGCAATCAGTTTTTCTCAACGAATTTTCTTGCTGGAATTTTTCCACAAACTTTAGACATTGTATTTTTAAAGATGCTTTAATATTTATGTTAAATATATTCTCGACTAAAAAGTAAAAAAAAACCAATCGAATTTTGACCTAGATCTGCAATCCTGTGTTTGAACGTTTCGCTTCGAGATATTCCGCGTTACGCGGTTTAACGAGCGACTGGGTGGTGTGTATCAATAATGCACGAGATAACGACACGTTCCGATTACGCGGTCTCGTGAATCGCCACCGCACTGACCTAATCGCCAGACCTATAACGACGTTTCTCGTCGACGACGACGGCGAGTTTTGCGCGCTCGCGCGCGCACGACTGAATCAGATTTCAAGGCGCGCGCGTTGCTCAATGTAGGTCTCGTTGTGAAACGATTTCGACACGATGTTACTTAATTGTGCCGCCACGATCCGCGACTTCGCATTGTGGCGCGATGTTATTAAATTCCTCATCATTGATTACGAGAGAGTCAGACTTGAATTAAAAGAGAAAAAAAAACAGCTTTCTCTCTCTCTCTCTCGCGTGCGCGTATCTCCGCCTCAACAGTCGTTTAATGGATCCGATCGATCAGCGCGTTATTCGCTTAAGAGAGTAAAACTGGTATTTCAAGAAATCCACGTTGGCTTCTCCTCGAGCGTAAGCGCGAGGGGGGGTCGGGACGGATCGAATTCACGAGCGGGGAAATCGCGTCTTCCGCGAACGTGAGAATACGCCGGAAATCTATTCCCATCGGATTTCCCGGTAAGGCGAAATATATCCCTTCGATTCTCTGCTCCGAGAGAGACGATGTAAGACTCCTGTAATAGTCCTCTTCTTTTCTCACGAGCGATTTCGCGGTCGACTCGTTCCGATTCCATTTATAACGCTGATACGCATCTCGAAAGAAAGCTCTTGAATTCATTAAACAATGCGTAAGGGCGTCTCTGAATTTCCACCGAGCGATCGGTATCAAAACGACGCGACGTATATTTTTGCGCAACGTCTCGTAATTTTTTTTTCTTCCGCTTGAACGAACCGTAAAGAAAAATGATAATATCGGTCGCGCAACATGTTTAGAAAAGAAAAATTCCCACACGAATGTTTACCGTATTTACAACTGAAACGCACTTTAAGGGTTTTTGTTATTTTATATCCACATTGATTTATGCGCATATCTTAAATTGCCTATTGACAGAGAGAGTTTTACAGGGAGCAAAAACAAACACGGGAAATTCTTTGTATTATTCATAAACGATCCGCGGTGTGTTAGAGTTCTGTTAGTCCCAAGGCGAGCTAACAGTCTTTCCGAGACAGACCGCAATTACTCGAAGTGAGCGGATTTCTTTCCTTTCGCCTGCGGCGGCGAGTAGGTGCGTGAGAACCGCGAACAATCTCGGAATATGCCGCCGCCGTGCATGTCAAAAGTCGGTAACGAAACCTGTTATTTTTTAATACCCGATCATTTGCCAACATTTATCGCGGTTGACTACGCGGAGAACTTTCTTGGGGAGTTCGTTCGCGAACGATGAGGCGCGCTCGGTCGCGCGCGTCGCGAAAATAACGAGCGGTTGTAACCGAGAGAAGAAGAAAAAGTTCAATTAATTGCAAATTAACTGCAAAACAACGCGGAAACGCGCAGCGATATTTGTTCGATCCCGATCAATTGCACAGTTGAGCTCTCACAGTTTTACTCCCATTCACATCGCATCTATTTCTACCGCTTGAATCCTAATTCCAAAGCACGTGCGTGTCACACTCAAATTGACCGATTGTCCGTCGGACACGTGTTTACCCTCGACAGTCGCGTGCACGCGACTTTCCGTGTCTCTCTGCCGGTCTATTGAACTCTAACCCGTTCTGTGTGTGCGTGTGTATGGGACGCGCCGCTGCACAGATCAGCGTGTGTCAGCTGTGGCGCGCATCTTGTTCATCGATCGCGAGCCACTAAAGACCAAAGTCGGCTAATGTTTGTGTAACGCACGAGACATAACCGGGCGGAGATCTGGGTAGTGATTTTGTGTGTTTAGGATGGACGTTCCGCGGAGCTAGAGAGGATTCAACGGAACGCGGTCAATCGACAGAAGCGTGAGACTGACGTATGCAAATGCGACTGTTTTTTTTTTTCTTCTCGCGAAGGCAGAGGAATCGTGACGCAACGTGTGTGAGATCGAACGAATTGCATTGACGCACGCCGTACAACAATAAATATGCTAATTTGAGCTCGGTCCATCAATTCGATATTTCCAATACCGACATTATTTTTTTGTGTTTGCCGAAGGTTTCTCGTTTTGGAGTCGTCGATGTGGATTTTAGCGTTTCTGCGTGTCAACGAACTTTCGGGCATTGTTTGTACAAGAGAAAAAACGGACTCGCCAGCGATAGGCCGCGATTGCATATCGCGACACATTTTTCCATCTAGTTTCTTGATGATCCACTTTTGCGTTTCGCGAGGCAGCCGACTTTATCAAGTTCACAGCGGCTCCGGCGGACGTGACGCAACGGTCAGATTGCGAACGAGTTTATTTCGCAGCGCGAATTGTTTTCATTGCTCAGTAAAAAACAAATCAAGAAGAACAATTTTTATTCAAACCTGTTGGGAAAAAGATCCGCTCGATCAATAATTTCCCGAGTGATTGGTTTTGATTTTGAATCACTGCGATTTTTTTTCTTTTTTTTTTTTTTTTTTTTTAAAAAAG
>QVOA01003177.1:0-35584 GCA_014825685.1 Pseudomyrmex cubaensis | reverse complement strand
TTTACCCTCACCATCCGCTTTCCACCTGTTTTCACTAATCAGCGCTCGGTGTCAAAGCGCCGGTGTCTGCATGAGGATCCAGGCTTACTTCAAAAACTCCGAACAATAAGGATTTATGGTGGGAAGTTAACCAATCACAAATAAATGAAATGACGATTCCATTCTATTCTCTTTCGTTTACATGAAACAACTTTACAAGACGGGATTACTTTGATATTATTGATTGATTACCTATCATAACTTTTTGCTCCTCAAAAGCGGAATGAAAACGAGTTACGATGGAATCAACCAATCACGATTATCTGTTCTGTAAAATTATCTTATCTGACGCTTGCAAACAGAACACGTCGCGATAGCCAATCAATATCTTGTTTTTCTCTAAGAGCAAGATGCTGATTGTACCAATAGTATTTTAATTTAGAATGTTGGCCTGTGATTAGTGAGTTTGTTTACGGTCTTACAATTACGACTAAAATTTTGTCGTGTGCAATGACTTACAGAAAAAAAAGTTGCTAAAAGTGGGGTGGTTTAGCACAAAAAAAAAAAGAAATTTATAATACTGTTAATTTAAGAAAAGATGAGATAAGGGATATATTATATATACAAGAGAGAATTGTTATACACTAATAGTAAAGAAAGAGAATGATATTCGCGTAACCTGATAAAAAAAAGTATATATAATTATATATAGGAATAGTCATACCATATATACCATTTAATTGATATATTTTCACACAAAATTCACATAACTTTATATATTATGTTTTACGCAATCGGTAAACTTATCTATATTACATAGAATAATACGAATATATGCATTATGTATAATTATATATAAATGACATAATATTATATATGTATCATATATTTAATTATATAAAAAATTAAATATAATTGTAAATTACGTTGTATATATACACATTTATATATGATTAAATTTTTATCGGGTATCGTATTTTTTAGTTTAATTAATTGATTACTTTGTGACGTCAAATCAAATCTTGCAATCGGCGATGAAGAAGAGTACACGTTGTACATGGAATGCAACACGACTCTTTTTCTCTCCGTCTCTGTCTCTATTGCACTTTTCTTTTCTCAATCTTATGTTCCAAGATGGCCGACAACGATTTGAACACTCGCGAGTGGAGGTCGCGCCGTGTAGCAAAAAAGGACAAGCGTAATAACATAGTATCGTTAATGGCCGGGCAATTTTAACGTGTACGAGTGCCCTCCCTTTCTCTACTTTTCTCCCTTCTTTATTCGACTCCGCTCGCTCTTTCCCATCACGATTGCTATTCCCTTCTTTCTCCTCTTCTTCTTTCACAGCTTACAGCATCTCGCAGTTTCTCTCTCTTTCTCTTTCTTATCTTTTCTTTCTTTTCTTTCCTTTTCACCTCTTTCTCGCACAATGCATTTCGCTTATCTTTTCATTTTCTCTTTCTTTCTTACTCCCTTTTCAAACGTTCCATCCTTTTGTTCTATACGTACTTTGATATTGCAAATCGAAGATGTTGGAATGTTTTTTCAACTCAGAAATTTACGTATTTGTCTAATGTAATTAATTGTTTTGAGTTTTATTTGCGTTTGGTCTTACACCTTCGACATCTCCGATTTACAATGACAAATGCAGTTATGTTTGTTTCCGCATTATCCTAAATATGTATTGGGTTTACTAATAAAGACAAATTTGAGCCTGTGGATCTTAATAATCATAAGATCTCGTTAATTCACACAGTTTCTTTTAAGAATGTATGTTAGTATATTATTAAAGATTCTACGTGTATACATTATATATATATTTTGTGTGCATAATAATAAATATCCTGACACTATATCTCTTTATAAAAAGAGATTTACATTGTATAAAAATTAAAATAAAAATTATATTATCTTAATGTAAATCATTATTATCTTAATTTAAATTTAGCAACATCGCAGTAAAAATCAAAGTCGAACGCCCTGATGTACGACTGATGTATATTGTTTATGTTAATGTAGTTTATTGTTAATGTTAATGTTTATTGTTAATGTAGTATAAAGCCGGGAACACACAAAAAAACTTAAGCAGTAAGACTTGAGCTTTAAGCTAATCAATTAATCACAGATCGGCATTTTCTCAAATGTAAACTATAATTAAAAGAATTTTGGTCCATGATGGTTGATTTGCTTAATGCTTAACTCTTGCTGCTTAACTGTTTTCATGTGTTTCCTGCTTCAGTATATGTTTATATTCATAATGAATATTCACACAGATCAAAAATCCACATAAACCTCATTAAACATCCATTAGATATGCTCGATAAGCCAAGCGATCAATGTAATTGACCAATTTCGCGAGAATGATGGTTACTAAACAGGATTAGCATTGTCATGTAAACGTACATAGTTATGATTAGCAAGTACAGTTTAATGTAGCCATTCCGATATTAAAGATGTTAAATAGCTTTTTTCAGGAAGAGTTGAGAGTCTTCGCTGATGCGACTCGGAAGCAGTACATACTGTACCTGAGCCCACTACCGATGACGAGCGTTAACCGTCGCTGAAGTATAAGTGCGGTGAAGAAAAACCAAAAGGCGTGGTCTCAGAAATTCTTTGATAGTTGCAATTAAATCCGAAAATTATATAGAATCTTAAGCCGATATTTATAGTCGAATTTTATATTTAAGATTGTTTTACGTTCATTTTCAGATTCTCTGTAACCATGAGACGGCCTGGCCATATAGCATCTTAAGATAAACTTAAGATTATCTTAAATATAAGAACAAACTATGAATATCTTGAATTATATTATAAATTATGAACGTTTTATAAAACTCATAGTATTCAAATTGCATTTTAGTTCAGGGATTTAAATACGAAGTCCCAGTGCATTTGCATACATATCTACAAGGCAATAGACGCATGCCGTTTAGCATACAACCGCGTATCGGCTGCGTATGTATATGCATCAGAATCAGTAGTATGCACTTGCAATACCGTGCATCGCCGAACACGGCCGTGTGTTATACTTGGGCGCGATGCCGAGATTAAACCGTGCACCGGCACAATTACGATCTGGCAGTATCTGATTGGTCGTCGCTTCGTCGAATAGCATGGGCGGAGCGAGTGTAATGAGTTTCTAGGTTAATATATACTCTCTCTCTCTCTCTCTCTCTCTCTCTTTCTTTCTCTTTCTCTCTCTCTCTGTTTTCTCTCTCCCTTTTTCCCTCTGGGTCGGTCTGTCTTACTCTGTTTTGCACACATTGCGACCATTGAGCTTTATAATATACTAGAGAGTAAAGTTTGAGTAACATGAAAAAACTTAAACAGTAAGAGAATTGACCAATCACAGCAAGCATTCCAGACGATTTTTATATTGCTCGCCTGTGATTGGCCCATTTACTTACTGCTTAGGTTTTTTCATATGTTCTCAATCTAAAAACCTTTTCTATACTGAACTATAGAAAACTTTGAATCGTAGGAAAAAAATAGATCTACGATTAGTAGATATATTTAGCTTTTTTATATGTTTCTATATACTATCTGAATAAAAAAAACATATTTAATTAAATATATAATAAATTGACGTCACTTATTGATTATTTATATAATATTCTTTGTTTCTAGAGTATTTATTATATTTATTTTTTTTAATCAGCTAAGAAAGAGTGAATGGTTTTTGCTATAATATTATAATTAAACATCATCCTATGAGTAAATTCCCGACAAAAATAGTGATCTATACAGCATAAGTACATATGTACATGTCCTTGTCTACGAAGTAGAACACTCCCATTCCTTGATAGCTCACTTCAGTATACAGATTCTAAGCTTGCTCTCTTTTCTTTTATTTACTCGTTTCTTATTCTTTATTCTTATTTTGCATTTACCTTCTCTTTGTAATCTCTTCTCGTACATATATCTAGTTTCTCATGTATAAATGCATTAACATACACAGATTTCTTCTTTTTGAATGTACCTAAACTTTATGTGTACATGTTTTTCTCCTTGTCGATCGCTACAATATTTTGCTCGTATTTTTTATTAAAAAAATATATTGTCTAAAAAATATATTATCTTTACTAGTATATGATGTACTTGATTGCATTAAATACCATTGGTGTTACGTTACTTTAACGCATTAAACTTATTTTATTAAATATTTTTTGCGTACTGAATAGTGTAATTCTTTTCTTTTTTTTTTTTTTGTTCAGGATTTTAGTACCTATTTATCAACGTTTTATATCAGCTGCACATCAGCCCTCTAACAACTTATGTAGAAAGAATAACGCAGCGTTAATTATGGTCGATTACGATCACATGATATGATATTACGAAATGGTTGCCGCTGGTCAGAGCAATTTGTAAATCCGCACACAAGTATACCCATTCGTTTCTTTATACGCGAGGTAATCAGGTTGCGCGTATCTATTAAATCCCTCAGTTTATTTGTTTGCGTTTTGTTTGATGGCACACCGCCGGTACTTCATTCGGAATAACCGTGGCGCTGTTCCATCGAACAAGATTGAATCAAGTTGGATCGAGTTTCTGATGAGGTTTTCATGAAAAAAGGACTAATATCTCGTTTCTCGAATATTCACTGAAAATATCGCACGTAATTTACTTTATTTCATAATTATAAATTATAAAATAAATTATTATAGTATAAATGTTTTGTATTTTTTTATCTTCTAACTAAATATCGATTGAATCTCATGAAAATTAAATTTTTCTACAGAGAGTTTATAATTACAAATAGTGCAAAAGAATGAAGATATTTTTTTATTGCCAACTAAATATTTGTGTATATCTGATAGAAACGATTTTAAGTTAATCATTATTTGAACGAGAGACGATACGCGTTAAAGATATTTTCTTTCTCCGCGCAAAATGGTTTTAATGTTCGTACTCTGGTGACCAGTAGTGACGTATGGCATTCAATCTCGGATGATCTCTCAGAGCTACGAACTCTCAAGCCGAGAAAGAAAAGAAGAAACGTTAGGGATCTAATCGTGTTAGGTGCTCTCGCCATGTTGCTTTCTGGTCACGTACCGCCGTAAAACAAAAGAACATTGAGCGAGACTTCACGCAGGACGCGCCCTTTAATATTTAATCCCTCATTATTGGACCGAGGCCAAGCTTTTGAGACAATTGGCAGTTTTACTAGCCAATAAGATACCGCGGATACACCAGCCGCTCGAAAACATTACGATCACGCGTGCTGATCACACCAATTCCAAGCGAGACTGCCGGAAGATGGAGAACGGTCGCACTGCGGTTACTATATGAATATTGCTGTAAAAATATTCAAAGCTATATCAAGACTAAAGTTACTAAGAAAATTCTAGTAATTACGTTTAAATAACTATGTTTAAATAATTTATATTTTTAGTAAGAAAGATATATGTACAAAATATATGTTTCTTAAATAATATAAATATTGATGTCAGTATATTAGTAATATATAAAATAATTTTTACAAATATACAATTGTGATGTAACGATCTTTTTTGTCTTAAAAAATCTTCAGTATATGAATCACATGTGATTGCGTTATTCTCATGGCGCAGTTACTACGGCACTGTTTCTGACCCAAGAGACCTGCTATAATGAAATTAGAGTTCTCGTTGACTGAAGCGAGGTTCAACGCCGAGAGCGGCGCAGCTGTTGAAATATCACTGCTTTTGCAAAAGGTGGAACAGCCACTCGAGCAACCGGAGAAAGGGGCTCTAGAATGGACAGACTGAAAGAGAGAGAAAGAGAAAGAAAATCGGTAGAAGACAATCTGATCGAGCACCGGACACAGTGCAATATAATGAAAACATGGCCGTTATCTGACAATTTTGAATAGCGTCGAATGCGAAAGTTAGTTTTTAAAACAATAAAATATCGGAGAAAGTCCTCAAGTCATTAGTTTTTAAAAGTTTTTTGGCATAACAATTATATATCTATAGTCATTTCTTAAAGTAAATAGTGATATTACAATTAGTCAGTTAGTAGAATTGAAATTTACATAGTACAATTAATAATGAGTCAGTAGCAAGTAAAGAAATGGCGAAAATGTAGGTACATGAAAAATGTATTTATACAGAATTGTTTCACGTTTTTCATCAATAGTTTAAAGAAACCTGCAAAATTGTAATCAACGTTACTCATACGTCAAATATTTACAAAAAGTAATATAAAAATATTATATAATAAAATATAAATCTTATCTTAAAACTTGATATGTTGTACGCGTAAACAAAATAAGTCTTCAGTGTAACATAGCTAGATCGCGCTTTGTGATTATAATGATGTTAAATTGTTTGTTTAATGAAAAACTATAAGAACGTATCATCAGCTAAATTTTATGGAACTGAAAATTAAAGAGAATTTAATCACGAGACGCGGTTAAAATACATAGAAACCTGATTTACGTCATCCGTAACCACTTAGCGTATTGGAGTTTGATTTATTTTCTGAGGCAAACTGCTGTCTGGGGAGAGAGTGGCTATCCTCAATGTATCTACCCTATTGTATTTCTATTAAGTCTCGGACACGTTCTTTTGCCCCACACATAGCGTATCTTCCTGATGGTTTACTCTCGATATCTCGCCAGCATGTGTTTTTTGAATGCTTCATACTCAGAGAGTATTTAATCGAAGAGAGTAAAACATATACAAATTAATTCAACTCTAATAAAATAGTTTATAATTGCAGAAAATTATTTGTAAAATATGTATAAAAATATTTTTTATGCTATAAGTATAATTTGCACGACGGCATTGTGATAAATTAATATATTATTTTTTTATCGTTTACTTTGTTTAGCTGTTGACTGAACCATTGAAACTTTTTACAGGGCAATGTAAGGCAAAAAATTAAAGATAGTTTCGGATTGAGTTCTAATATCTATAATATATTCTTATGATTTCTGAATTTTGAAAGCGCGTTAATGTCATTATTTTTATACGGAAGTTTTAGTAGACATTTTAGTTTATCAGAGTTCAAAAAGTAACCTGTGATATACTACATAATATATTTCATTATTACACTGTAATTAGAATTAATTATATAGAAACATTTTATAGATACTAATGACAAATGTACTTAATTACATACCTAACTCGTAAAAATAGAATCAATCAGACTTTTGTGCAATAATTTATTAAAATATTATATATCGCAAGGCAACAAAGACTCACTTTGATATACATATAAATTTACCCTACCAGATTAATTTCTTCGTGCCTTGAAAGCAACGAGTATTTAATCGTACGATATAGTAATGCTAGTGAGCATATAATATTTACGCGCTTCTTAATCTCGTTTAAATGAATTAGCCGACACCGTATAGTCTCTCCTCGTGATGTCAGTAGCAAATTGAAGAAGATATAGATAGAAGTGAAATTGAAAGATAGAACATAAGAAATACATTTAAAATTGTTTTCTTGTGATATACGATTATTATTAATCTAGGAATTATTTATCCAACTATCGTAAGTTTATTAATGCAATATAGCTTTTTTAAACTACTTATGTAATTTTAAGATACACTATATATATATTTAATATAGTAAGAGTTTTCTAGAGAATAGATATAATAAATTTGTGATCAACATTAGCGTTTTGCAGGATTTAATGGAATTTTTTTGTGAGTTTTTTTTATCTTAAAACTTAAGAAATACAACGGACATGCGCTGCTTTTATGTATCTTACACACATATTTCAAAACTAATCAAACTATTAATAATAATACATTTGATTCAACTCTAATAAAGTAGAGTTAAATAGAGCTTAATTGTTGCTCAAGCAACAAATAAGTCACAAAAAACTCAGAAGTTGCGTTAGAAAGAACTGATCAGCAACGTAAAAAAAAAACAGTAACAATAAGTATCGGCAAATTAAAAAAAAAAAACGTCGATACCTTTGTGTCAACTTTATCTTCATATTTTTTTAGAAAAAATTATGCGTTTTGTCTTTTATGCAAAAAGACAACAATTACCTTGGTCACTGAGTGAGTGTCGCGTAATAAATGAAAAATTGTAAACAGCTTTTTAACTTTACCGGCCGTCTTACTAGCGGAAAATTAAGCATTCTTTTACCTCCTTGTGACGTTTTACGCGTCTCAGCGTTGGAGTTGTTCTTAATCAATCAAAAAATCATGAAAAGAAGTGAAGTAGATAGTAATTCTTGGAGGGATGTTTTACGGAAGAAGAGAGGGACGTAGCTTTGAAACTTTGATCATGACCGAAAAATGTCTCCTTGTGTAATTTTACATAGGTACGAACAACACATTAGGTATGAACAATACAGATCATTGTTTCATGACCAATAACATCACAGTTCAACTTGTTTATAATCCAAGTAATGGAAATTGTTTTGTACGTGTGTATTGATTGTATTTATCTCCGTTGTCAAGATAGTTACAAACATTCGAAGAATATACAGGATAGTAACGCGTGGAAGGGAAATATCGCGTGCCCCGCGTGTCTACTGAAATGGCGTAGAACGAAAACTCCACCAATAACAGTAACAATGGGTGGAATGCTGGTATAAAGGTAAGAGAGAAAGAAGAGCCGGGGGAAAGAGAGAATGCGCTTACAGTGATAAACTCGTCGGTAGACAGAATACAGATCGAAAGTCTGCCGGCTAACCGAGTTATCGCGGCCTCTGCCGAATTACTGCACCCGCTTTCCCTCCATTTAGAAAATCCCCTGGTACTAAATAAATGTTTTACTCTGGCCGACTTGCCCGGTATATTTATATGCGGTGTTGCGGTGGCAATGTTAACCCTCCCTCTCACGGCCGTTCTCCTCTACGCGCCTCCTTCCTGTGCAGCCGTATATAGGTACTTCCCCGCAGGAGATCTCAGACCATCACCAACAATGGGAACAACGCGATGAATATAGGTGCTCGCAAGACGTATGAGACTATCGTTTTCCTCGTGCAAAATTTTCCCGTTCTTACGTAAATATTTTACACAAAAGTGAGAGATAGAGGATGAAAGTATATAGGTAATATTAGATTTATATTTTAGTCGGAGATATGGATATATCTTATATTTCTAGTCAACGATTTTTATCTACAGTCATCATAGCGATGCTCGACGCAAATCTATGTGTTCTCCCGTGCGACGCAAACTTTTTTACTCTCCCGAGAGAATGTTGCAGATATATGTTCGCCGACCCTGAGTCGCGTCGCATACTCGTTCGACCTCATACGAGCCTCTTCACGAGCGACTCTTGGACAGCCACGAGGTTTAAAGTTTCGCGGCGGCAGAAATCGGGGGAAGCCCCGTGGGAAGACAGAAAACTTTTCTTCTCTATATAGTCCGCGCCAGGTAATTCAGAGATACGTCGATTTTCCATTCCGGCTTCAGTGTCCGTGACTGTCCCATGCATGAATGTTTTAGTGGAGATAAAACTGTTCTAAAATGACTCACTTCTGTTCGAATCTCTACAATTCGGTATTTCGACAAGTAAAATTATACTTTACTCGATGCACATATTGTCTGATTTTTGACTGTAATATAATTTTTAAGCTATCCCTCTCTTATTATCTCATGTAAAACAAAAAGAAAAAACCGAAAAAAATAATATTAAGGATATAATTATTCCCTTTTGTCCTGAGCAAATGTGTGCACACACAGTGGTATAATAGTACGAATCTAAAGCAAGTATATAAGTGTATTATCTCATAAATCGAGCATCGAGATAGAAAGACGCAAGTGGATCATTGTAAGGTCGGAGTAACGTGAGAAAGAACGAACAGATTGTTCTCAAGGAAAGCGCACTGCATGTTTTATAGCATTAAAAAATTGCTGATTGCGAAAACTGGGTTTACCAAATTGCTTCGTATTTCAGAAAATTGTTTAGTATCTAAGAAAACAATTGTTCGACAAGAGATAAAATTATTTCTTATGTTTTAAATACATTTTATCGCGTCGACTATCTCGAATTTAAATATCGTAAAATGCGAAATCCAAAATTATCTATAAAAAATAGGATTTATTAAAGCAAAATTTATTAAAGCAAAGTCTCGACTCTTGCAATATGTGTTTCGCGCGATAATGTACAAACATATTTCTTATCTAATATAGCCCATTTTTTGTGAGTTTAGTGAACAAATTATAGTATAGACAGAAATGAAACTCGTACATATTGTTTAAAGTTTATTTCTTTCTTTTGTAAGATATGTCCATACCATCATTATTCTATATCGTTTATCGCGTAAGTATCGTTTAAAGCTTTGATGTGCAAGTTAAACGTTATTGACGTCGCAATCAAATTTAATTTGATATATATGATATTGTATATTTCACAACAAACCAGTCCGAACAACAAACTATTTTCTCTCTAGATATAGCATAGATTTATATTACAATGTCTACGGACACACACATACAACTTGTTATTCTATAATTTGTTATTGTTTTATTATTTTTGATGAAAATAACAAAATTAAAATTGCATTATTTACACTTTTTTATTTTAAAAAAGTGTAAATCTCTTTTGTGTATTAAAAATACGAAGAGATAAAATTGTAAATATTCAATAGTTTGACACGTACCGTTGCATCTAGCTTGATTACACGCTTTATCGAAGAATGGCAACGATCCCTCGACAAAGCATGCGCACAAAATAGCCGAAATCGAAGGGTGTATCGGACCCCCGTGGTCGCACGAGTCAATTCCCCAAGGAGATATGACTTGGGGAATCATAACAATTTGGGGCACGACGTAGGTAGGTAGGTGTCGCGCGGTCACGATTCTCACATGGGTGCGCCGCCGTAACGAAATTGATGTCTCTGTTTCGTATCACGTTCTGTGCGTAGGTCGCGAATAGAACGCGAAAGAAGGGAGCGTTCTCCCTGATTATGTCGGCGAGGAACAGACAGGGTTGCGGACCTGCAACCAAATATCAAGTCTTACTTATATATGCTTTTCGTAAATCGCTATTGCTTATAATCATTTATCACCATTCGTTTGATTGCAGTGTCACACGTGTTTTCTTCGATTGTATTGTTATACAATAGCAATCGGTTAATGGAGCCATCATCGCGCCAAGATAATACGCAGCTACAAGACATTGGCATAATGGCGTCGTAATTATGAAGACTTTTCTTATAAAAAATGATTGAACATTATTGATGATAATTATTACTGGCAGATGATACTTCTTTGTAAATTTGTTTAAGGGACTTCAGAGAAGTTGTATCATGATCATAAAAAATACGTAATCAAAAGTTTTAATTCCGCAATGATTATACATATTATTACTTATACTATGTAAAAAATTACATTCTTTTTAATAGGATGGTACATGTTTTGGTATGTTTGACTCTTATATTTGCCGTATTTTTAAGTTTATAAATACTTTTAAAAAAGTTGTTTAGATAAGTAAATAAAAATAAACAATTTGTCTAGTAAACAATTTGTCTAGTACATAAAAAAAATCAATCTTCTTTATTAAGAATCAAGATTGAATATAATTTTTTTTACTTAAGTAAAAATTAGTTGCATCTCAAGTAACTATCGCTTAACCAAGTTCGCACTAACTTTGCATCGACGTTGAAAACTGCATTTTGTTGTTTTCCATCTCTTTCTGTCCTTTGATACACCGCTTGGAGCACACCCTTCTTCAATCAATTATTTAGCATCGCCACTGCTCCGTTACGAGATAAATATTCTGTCTGCGTAATGCGAAACTCTACATACAGCAATAGGGGTTGTGATGCCAGCGTTCTCAACGATTACAAGAGTGCGTAGCAATAGACTTCTGGGACTAATTTCCAGCAAAGGGGCACGGACTGTCTCTTAACTTCTTACAAGGATAATCGCTTAATGCACACGAATAAAAAAAAAGTTATTCCTATATTTGACATTTTTTCTGTAAATGATCTTTTTGTACTTTGAAAAATGTTTACGAGTTTTTCTCAGCATAATTTTGTTGCATCGACTGTGAGATGTGAATAAGTTAAGAATTGTAAATAAAGAATGCCATTTTGCATGCATCACAAGTTTGTTTCTTCACGTCAACACGTCTCCGGCCATCGTTGACGAGCGGTCGTCCCTGCGTTTTTCTTGTATATCTCATCTTTTTCAGTTCTGTTTCTCTTCATCACTTTTTCTTCTTTCTACTTGTGTGCTGTAGTCGAGTCGCTCTTTTCGTGAAGGGTTTATACCAGCTCTAAAGTGTAACATGAATTATTTCGGTGACGGTGAAAACGTCTAAGTGACACATAGACGCCTGACACCCAAATTGATCGGAACGCACAAATCACATTGAAAGACGTACAGTGCGATATTATAGTTTTGGAAGAGGGGACCGATTTTATAGAAACTAGGTAGTTGCAGTAACAACAAAAAGACTAAGAAAATGAGTGAGTGAGTGAGTAAGAAAAAAAGGGAGAGTGCATTCAGTATATTTAATATTCAATATATAATTGCAACATTACATTATAGATATAAGTTATGTTGGAAAACATATAATGTGTATACTTATTTCCAATAAAACTAATTATGTTCTTTAACATACATCTATCCTTACACTGCTTATTAAATTACAAGCAGTTATCCTAAGTTAAGGATATATATATACATACGTTTCTAAATTAAAATTTGAGGCTAATTAGTACACGAATTACTATCAAAAATTTTAACTTAAAAGTACATATTATTATATACACTATTTTATTTTTTTTCAAGAGCAAACAACTTTGTTATAAGAGTCTTTTTACAACATAATGTAAAAATTATGTCAATCGTACCGGAGAGATGCCTATAATATCTCTTAAATTACGTCTCTTAAATTTTTCAAAATATATTTATGTATTTATATATTTTATTAGTATTTTTTTTAATTATGTATTACATATAATATTATCTACATTTATGTTTTTATGTTCTCTCTCTCTCTCTCTCTCTCTCTCTATAACGATATATTTAAATAAATTAACTACATGACCTTTTAATCCCTATGTTTGACATTTATTTATTAATAAAGTAGCGCTGCGTTTTACTAGTCACTGCCAATATCAACTAAATATTTATAATACATAACCTAGAATTTAAAAAAAAGACAAAGCATGAGTGCATGTAAATTGTATGATTTAGGAAATCTTGAGATGACATGATTTTGATAACTTTCACAATATAGATATAATTTTTAAATTAATATATTAATTCAATCTGTCTTTTTACATAAAAGAATTAGTGTTCAATCGATTTAATTGCAATCTACAACAACTTTGATATACATAATAGTATGGTAAATCGTAACTTCGTTGAAAGTGCAGCAAAAAGTGCTTTTTCCCCCACTTATGTGAAGGGAAAGATATACGTCTTCCCCATAGGTCGTGGAAAATGGCGGGTCGAGAGCTTGTCGACAGAGTCACCATTTTCAACCAGCGTACATAAAAGACGCGCTCGCGCATTTACGCGGTCGAACAGCCATTCCAGAGTGGCGCGATGACTAATCGATCGGTTGTGAGAAAGTTTCTAGTATCAAAGAATATTGATTTATCTCTTTAGAAAAATCTTTGGATAGCACATACCGCAGGCTATAATTAAATAACATTAAAGAAGTTGACTAATAATAGAAATAAGGATCAGGATTATTAGATTATGAGGCGAGTCTCATTGTGTCTTGTTAGTAATTTCAGTAATTTTTGTTTTCACGCGTCAAACGTAAAAAATTAAATACATACATTAATAAAATATTGTCTGCTATATGAAATCTTTCGCTTATATCTCACGTACGTCTAAAGTTAAAAAGACGCAAGTGCTGCTGTTGCATTTACTTTACGGCGTCCATGATACAAAACTACTATAAGACGAACAAGTGGGAGACAGAAAGAGGAGGAGGAGCAAAAGCAGCAAGAATGTTCTCCGTAATTAAGTCCCGCTGCTTCCTTGACTCGATACGGCGCGTTTTCGAAGCGGGAAGAAGACGCGAGTCGACAATGGCGAGAGAGAAGGAGAGAGAAAGAGGGAGGAAGGGAGAGAGAGAGGGATGAAGAGGAGAGGAGAAGAGAGAGAGAGAGAGCAAAGAGAGCAGAAGAAAACCATAGCCGCGCAGAGAACGCGCTGGCAGAAGAAGAAACACGAAGGAAGAAGAAGCGAGCAAGCGAGCGAAAAGGAAGAGGGTGAAAAAAGGAGGTACGACGATCAGACAATAAATAATACAGAGGAAAAAAGGCGATCGCCTGCAACATTCTGCTCAAATGTTAAATAGGTATCAATTTAACAGCGACCAATGCGCGCGGTTGTGGGCGTAAAACATCGCCGCCTGATTGGTCGCGCAAGCAACGGTGGGCTGGATGTAAGATCTGACGTTGCGAGTCGGCGCGTCACGCCGTTCTGGTAGGGATACACCATCTGTTCTCGTCGGTACTCTCACAACGTCCCGTCTCTCTCGACGCGGCCGAACTGGTCCACGTATTCTCGCTAGCGCTCCGTTCGCCAAGTTAACAAAAGTCTCAGCGAACGGGCACCAAAGCGCTTCCCGTTTTCGATAATCGCGCGAGCACTTCGTTTTCATGAGATGCGACATTTCTTCGTGAGTTTTATTAGTGTTTTTTCAAGTACAAAATATTGGTATAAAATTGTAAAAACCTCAAGAATTATAGATGATATGGTGTGATCAGAGTTTCTGTAAATCCGAAGTATTGATCTGAATCGGTGAAATATTTTCAGCATCAAGTATTCCTTTATGGAACAGAAGAGGTATCCTTGTTTTCGTCCAAAATGACTGAAAGATCAGCCTCGAAAGAGGCTTGTGGCCTTTTGATTTATCTGCTGAATAAGGATATGATACGAGAGAATAAATTTTACTAGTTTCCGAAAACGTGCATTGATATACAAGCTTATTGTTTATATATCAGGAAAACAGACCAACATAGTGAAGAAAACAAGTGTTGAAGTGTGTTATATGTATCACCTTTATCTGAAAGAGACCGAAGAAAATAAAATAAAATAAATTCGCGAGAAGAAATTTGGTGGCAAATGAACATCTAATAAAATCTTTGTGCAAATGATACCAGTATACATGCATAGAAACAAAATGGCCGCCACTTAATGTAATGACAAGTTTACGAAATTATCCGAAACAAATTGCAATAAGCTCAAATCGTTGCCGTATATTTCACAACTCGTTATATATATACATGTGTATATATATATGTATAATCTAGTCCTTTATCAAGTTTCTTTTTATTGATCATTTTTAATTAAATGTTAATGTTCTATTATCTACTATTTCACTCAGTGTTGCTTTGCAAATTATCATGAATGCATGATAATGTGATAAGGACAGCCACCATTTGAAGCACGTCATCCTCGCGAAAGTCGATTCTGAGCAACGTGAGTTTTCGCGAAGTAAAGCAGGAAATCATGTCAGAACACGGTGATAGTGATGTAGATGCGACGGAGGAGATCAACGTAGATGACTCGGATTCTCGGAGCTGCAGTCCCCGTAATTATACGAGCTACGATGCCCGCCACATATCTCAAGAGACGTCTGAGTGCTCAACCTCGCCACTTCCAAGTCAAATCGGTGCAAGAACGCTACCGAACGACTCTTCGCGAAGTCACCCGTTCAGCATCAGCCGTTTACTTGGCGAAAATGGCGTTCAAAATCTTAAAAGCCCATCCTCGGAGGAGCCAGACAGCGACAAAGAAAGGAAGTGGTCGTGGGATGAAGGCAACAACAACAATAATAACAACAGTGATAATAATCATCAAACGTCCTCAGGCGTTCCGGAAGATGGCAGATCTTGGAATCACGACGTTGAAGAAAAGCTCTCAGAAAAGGACGACGATGACAGCGATATCCGCACCAACACGTCGTCTGTTCATTGTGTCTCGACATCGGATCTCCTTGCCCCTTTCAGACTCTTTCCCACTGGCACTGGACTTATCTACACCGGTGGTAGCGTCATAAGAGTGCCGGCGCATCGGCCACCGGGTGCGAACGGTACACCGACTGGTGCCTTGCCCGCACAGACGTTGATACCGCCTTGGAGTTTGCAGGCTCTTCAACATACCCAGCAACAGGCTGCGGCGGCCGGTTTACACAGGGCGAGTCTCCTGGCGAATCTCGCTTCGCATCCTTTGCAGGCACATCCACATCTCAAAGATAGATTGGCAGGTATGTGTGCATTATTATACAAATCAGTTGATCTTGTGTGAACAAATGACTTAAACTATAAATATATTTACAATAATATGGCCCTTTTCTAGTTAAAGAGAAATTATAGTTCAAACCGAGGCGTTCTGTAAAAAGTTCGTTTTTACAGAACGAAAAAACAACGAAAAGAGATATTTAAACGATTTAAAACACTATATTTATTTATGTTTTCATTATTTAATTATGTAATTCTATTAACAAAATACTGAAAAAAGTCCAGACTAGATTAAGTTAATGTCAAGCCGTAAAAACGTATCAAATTGGCGTCAAGTAACCTAATATAGACTAAATAAAAAGTCAGAGACATAAAATTAAAAAAAACAGATTTTACAACTTAACTAAATTTATTAGAAAATAAGCCACAGTTAAGCATACAGTTTTTTTGCAAAAATTTCTGTGAAACAATCAAACTCGATCATTTTTAATAGCCGCAAATGTTCTTTATTAAAAGTATTGTAACTTCTGTACATATGTATATATGCAGCTATAACCATTTCATTAACTTTTTGGTCACAAAAAAATTTGATCACAAACAATTACGTAATTTCAAACATTCACTAAAAAACTACAATTAATTACGTATACATAATAGGTATATGTGTACATTATATTAAGCGGCATCAATTAGTAATAATACCATTAGTGACATTTTCAAGTACGATAAATTAACAGTTATTTAATTTTTATTTCTAATTGATAAAGGGATTTTTCATTATTAAATTCTTTATCTCTCTCTCTTTCTCTCTCTCTCTCTCTCTCTCTCTCTCTCTTCTTAGCTGAATAATATAATAAAAGAAATTAAAAATACAATAGATTAATTAATTTATATAAAACTATTTCAGTTTTCAACAATGTTGAATGAAAGCAAAAGAACATCTTTAGACATAAATAATAACAATAATAATAATCTGTTTTTTAGAAATTAATGAAAAAGATATATATGGCTTATATAATTAAGTATAATTATGTATCGGAGAAAAAGAAAGATATCGAGCATTGCCTAAACCATATATTAATTAGCTTATCTTTTTTGTTATTGTGGAATGTTATACTTCATCTCTGCAGAGATAACGGATCATACTCGATACAGAGGTCTTCATTAATTTACCTCGGCGGGAAGAAAAGAAGTTTCCTTACCTTTATCTATTACTCACTCTTCTACAGTTGCTACTTCTTCTCTTGCCGAATCAAATTATATACTAAGACTTCAACAATTAAAGTATACACGCTTTTTTGCGCATTTATTTTAATGTGATATAGAAAAAATGAAGAATTCATGCAATTAGCGAGATTGTCAGATATTATAATTCCATGTTATATTTCCTGCGACAAGAATCAAAGCGACAATAGGTCGCGAATAGATACAATCGAGTGACGAAATATATAAAGCGACGAGAGGCATGTTCCCGGGTAGCAATCACCGATGTCAATTCCTCTAATTGGGATAGGTATATCTTTAGACGACGACAACCGGGCTCTAGGCGTGGGTCTTCTCCACTTTGGTGTCATTACTGCGCTTCGCGACTGCTAACCATATATAGAAGATTATCAATTATGTATTAACGGTGAAAATTATTCACTCGCGCCGTCGTCGCGATCAGCGCCCGAGTACGAAATCGTTGAAGGCACGAGTGACATTTTAATGGTGTGCGGACAAGTCAAAGTCGTCACATTATCCTCTGCCATCTTCTGTTCTATAACCCTTTTTGTTCTCATAGACTAAGCTTTTCAGCAATCTCTATTTTTATCAAGTAATCTATCGTGAAGATAGGAGTTTGAACCCTGAATTTGATATTTTTCTCGAAAAAGAGAAAAGATGCAATAAATTATTAGTTACTTACAATAATAACAGATGCGATAAAAGTATAAGAGTTATGTTTTGTATTAATAAATATGTTTTATAGAAATAGAATTTTATATAAAGAGTTATATGTTTTTTATATAAATTTATGACACAAGAAATCTTCCTCTTCTTTGTCACTTGCTTCTCTCATGTTTCATCACATATTCTCTATTCTAGAGATATCTAATTTACAAAGGCAATTTAAACTTGCAACTTGCATATCTGTTAAAAGGTATAATTTTAATTAGCTCTTTAAATTGGGAAAAATATGTTGTATTTGAGAAATTTTGCTGCACGAGGGATTATTATATTGTGGAACACGCGGGAAAAAGGATGTAAACGTTAAAATGCACGTACGTGCAAAATACATAATTAGCGGTGCATTCTTGAATGCTGACTTTTTCGTGCAGGTAATGAAGCCCGCTATTAGTGTGGCGTGAGTAAAATGTGTTTATGCGTACAAGAGCTACATTATTGTTGCCTGATTATTTCGTTCGCAATACTTTTAATGTTCGAAAAAGAGAAAGAGAGAGAGTGAAAGAGAACAACACGCCATAGCACATACCAATATACCAAAGCAATCCCTCAATTAATTCCATAATATTAATATTCTTTCCATAATATTAATATTATTTCGTATAACATTAATATTATTTCCAGCGATATTTACCAAAGTATTGTATACTTCTTTCGAATTATATATACCTTAAACTTTTAAAGAGCAATAAGATGAAATTTATTTTATGGCTTTTATATTTTTAAAATTTCTATTTCCTAAGATTCTATTAGAAATATTAGTTTTATAATTTAATTGAAATATTTCCAGACTCTTTTCTGTAATTAATTGCATTTTTACTTGCATACAACATATGAGACATGCAGCAAATGTTTTGCATAATTAAAATTTAAAAGTTTAATTGTGACCATTTTTGTCACGATCGTTTGAACAAATGCAAATTGTGTTTGCTGCCATTTATTTAGCATATTATGGCGCGACATTATAGTTGGATCAATCGCAACGCTTTCCAAAAGCTATTTAACTTGCGTAAAATATAAATAAAAGCAACGTTACGCTTGACAAGCGTATACGCCGTGTTATTTGCTTTGTGCTTCGACTATGTCCCGGCACCTGTCATTTTGATACCAAAATGACACGCCGCATTCGATTAGAATCGGGATGGCTTCGAGGCGGTCGGAAACGCCATGTTACATGAAGATATCGCGCTACATAAATCCGAGATAATTATAAATAGAAACAAAACGGTAAGTGCTCGATTATTTTCTCCGACATTTTACGTATAACATCGGTAATATCGACATTTCATTTCTACTATAGTTTCAAAGCGATATATGATACGACACTCGACATGATTTCAAAATATTTTCGATCAATTAAAGTTGCAGAAATAACGCTATAAAATTCGGACGTTATAGCTAACTACTACAAAAGTAGGCTGCAATTTATGTTCAGAGAACCAATTTCGCCGATTTGACATAATGATCTTTCTTTCCCTGATCATAAGCCAAAACTCGTCGAGCCATTTTTAGTCACTAGCGTAGCTTGAAACTAACTAAATGCAGAAATAAAATTGCACTATTTTTATAATGCTTGAAATTTACATTTATGTTAATTTACTTGTCGATATCGATAAATATTTCTACATAAAAATAATATATTTGTGGATATCAAAAGAAAAAGATCTTGGCATCGATGTTTGTAATGTATGTTGATAGATATAATAATCTCTTTCATCAAGCATGCATAAGTAATAGCTTTCTGAAAGTAATAACAAAATATAAAGTACAAAATATAGAATATATGTACAACCAAGGAAGTTGCATGAAGCTACGCCAATGCAACTGCAGACTACGTTTGTCGTTAAAAGTGAGTTTGAACGATTCTACGAATGAAGCCTACGAACCAAGTCCACATTTTGAACTACTTGTTGTGAATTGGTATGAGAATGCGCTTCAAAACTTGCAGTAATTTAAACAATCGTCAAAAAGACTCGTAAACCTTCATCTAACACGAATCTTAAGCAGTAACTTTCTAAACTTCTTATTATTACGTTATTTTTTGAAAAAATAATCCATAGAAACAACGCAGAATTCAAGTTAGAATTGTTTTATATTGTCTTCAGAAAGCCCTTTAATTGGTATCCATATTCTCCACTTTCCGTTTCAATTGACTTCCAGTCAATAAAGTGTCGATTTACTGAAAATAGAGAGAATTCCTCTGAAATAAGTCTATCTTTCGAAAATTCTCAATGTGTCATGTCACTTAATTGAAGATATAAAACAATAATTTTTAGTAAAACATTTTTGGACATAAGTTTATATAAACTTTTTTCACCTACTTGACCTGATTAATACATTGCATAAGTTTAGTCTTGGTCTATAAGTAAGAGTAAAAATTAAATTGTTTCGATAAAATCTTTATATTGTATATTTTTTTTATATTGTATATTCAGTATTGTATCATTATATTGTATATTTCTTTTTCACACACACAATATTTTACTGTTTTAAAAGCTCAGAGATAGGAGAAAAAAAAAAGAAAGAAAGAAAGAGAGAGAAAAAGAGACAATATAAAGATACCCATTGGACCTACTACAATAACACTCTCAGAATAAATACGAGTATTTATAATATGTAGGTTTCGGAATGGTTTCGAATTGAACTCTGTTCAATTGTAGCACTACGCAACGTAAGGCAACACACGGTTCATAACCAGGCCCAATAATCCTCGAGCGATGCGTCAATTATTCTGGGTTTCGAGAACGTTAGCTGGCAACAGTAATTTTCTACAATATACGCTCTCCACGCAGAAGCATTCAATACTAATTAGAGTTTCGCACTTTTACATCCGTATATTACTCCTCTGATTTGCGCCCTTCTGGGAAACAGTTACGGCACAATGGCACGACGGTACACGAAACACGGCAAACCGCGATATTTTCGAGCACTTTCCTTACGTAACATAAAACAAGAGTAGTAACTCAAAATATCGCGATCGGTGTGAACAAAAAAGTCAAGAAAGATTAAGTTTTGCTCTATGGTGTTGAGAAAAATGTAGTTGGCTTGTGAGGACACACAAAGAAGGTACGGAAACAGCAGAACGACGCAATGTGTCGATGCGCTGTGAAGCGCCTCAGGCCAGAGATAAGCGGGTACCAGGAACAGAGAAAAAAGGCATCGCGTGACCAAAACCTAAGAACCAGAATCCACATAAGCGGTCGGTGCGGCACAGCACCCTCGCCGATCAAATTGTCCAAGTGTATACGTTCGTCTGTGAACACCTATACTGTCTATATATGTACTGTCTATGTATGTGAATCATGTAAGTGTAGTATAAACCAGTAATTTCTAAATATATCAGCAGAGCCACACATATTCGCACAGCAATATCGTCGTAGCCCGATTGCTGTCGTTAGTATATCATTAGCGTGTTTAACGACAGTTTAGTCGTTGCGATTTGTCGGATGGTCAAAGCGACTTTGGCATCGTGTTACTGTGCACTTTCGATGATGATATGTATTTCACCAGCAGATTTCTGCGGTTGAAGTGTTTAACTTCGCTGATAATTCTTCGACGTTAAACTCTAGTCTCAAAAATATCTAATACTTTCTCTGTGAAAAAAGAAAAAAACAAACTTTTTCTATATTATTTGGTTACGAAAATTGTAAACAAGAATCAATAAGTAATAAAGTAAAATTGCTTAAAAGTAACAAACATTAAATGTACTGTCTCATATTAAATAAATTCTATAATAGCACTCATGATTCTTATCGTAATTAAAATAACTTTTTTGCACGATAAAATTTCTACAGTTTACGCGCAAGTTTTAATAAAAACGAAACATTAAACTTATATTTTTGTGTATTTTGCGCATTATACATATATCTAATCTTGCTTACTAAAATAGGGAACAGAACAATATATATTCAGTATCTATATTTCTATTTATTATCATCTCTAAATTCGGTGACTGTAAACGACAGTAGATATATTATTACGAATCACAGTAAAGATGCCTTCAGCTACCGAATTGATGATTCGAGGTGCCGGAAAGATCAGGCTGGCGTATCGAAACGGGAATATCTTTAGGATCGAGCACATGGAACAGCCGCGGGGCGCACCTCGCAGGAAAACGTTTCTTGGTATTCGGTGCAATTTGCTTTCGCGCAGAGCTCTGGTTACGCTGTATTATTAGCGCTAGACGCGCATTTCATTTTTCGGATCGTTTATAGCGGAAACATAGAGGCAATTGACCCGTACCGATACTTCACTTTGTGACAAGCAAGAGTTTGTAATATTTAGTAAATATATCGTAAATATATCATAAATTTGAGAGTTTAGGTTTTATTTGTAAAAATAGCATTGCATAAAAGATCGAAAATTTGAAATAGAGAATAATGTCGCTTCTTAGTAAACTAAAATTAGTTACAAAAATTAGCTTTGTTTAAAAAATCTGATTTTTTATTCTTAATTGTTTTACAGGAAAATTTATTTTAAAAAGTTTGCTTATATTTTCGTCTTTTTTGGAGCAAGTATAAACATGTTTGTATTTCACACACTAAATATTGTATCCACATCATTGTATCCAGGAGACTATATTAATAACATGCTGTGATAATGTTTAACCTTACATTAATATAAAGCCGAATAAAATAATCACAAACAGAAAAAACATCCAAATGCACATATTTATGTGATAATAAGCTCACGTTTAAGAACACACTGAGAAAGTATATATAAGTAACTGCTAAAATTTGCCTTGACAATGTTTGCGAACTCCAAAGTAAAAACTCCAAAAAATAATATACGTCATTATCTATTAGCGTGTCAGCAACACTGTATACATGTACAAACTATATTTATTAAAATTGTATATGTTTTTTCCTTTTTTTCATTTAATTTACTTATGTCATTCTAGTATCTTTTTACAACTGAAATTTATATCTTTGAATGAAACAGAACTTAATAAATTTCTCAATGTTTTCCGCTAACAATATAAGAAAGATTCATATTTAGAAGAAAATTATTAGAAGAGAAAGAGCAACGAGAATGCCGCAACGACACGCATAACTAATATAGGCGGATTTCCGTAGAAACGATAATTATTCAGGTTGGCATTATGTAGTAATTAATCTGAAGGCAGATTGGAGTCGAGCAACGAGAGAGCGAGCCATGGTGGGCGATGACTGATCGAGTTAGCGTTGAGTTAGGGATTTAGCTGGGCAAGCTTGGCAGCCCCCGTAAGGGTCAGACGCGCTCGTCCATCATCGCCCCGTTGCTCTCGTCGGTCACGGCTGCCAGCCGCCGCCGCCGCCGTTGCCGCCACCGCCGTCGCGCGTCGTCGCTGCCGTGATAGACCATTGCCGAACAACGAGAAGAAGTCGTAGTATAATTAACGTGACTTCAGTTTAATTTTGCTGCAGATACTTCGCACGTAAACGCGAGCTGGTTACTTTGAAGCATTTCGTTTTAATTGAGATATTGATGATATTGATTGTCTTTATGTGGTTCCGTAAATCATGTGCTATAAGACAAGTTTAAAAGCTTTATTCAAGTATTCTACTGTTTTAAATTAATGATTAATGTATTAAATATTGTTATCAAAATACATGATATTACATGACATAATTTACTTTCTTTTTACATATATTATTTAGTTTTGCTCTTGTTTATGTCTATACAAAATTTTTAAAATTATTCTTTTTAAAACTATTTCTTCTTGTTAGAGCTTTGTAATAATAACTCATTGGTATCGACATTAGCTGTGTCGAGCAGTAATGCACGATGGGACAGAATCGCAAAACGCGATATTTTTATGAAGGAAAGGGGTGAAGAGGGAGTCAATTGATTGGTCGGCCGCTCAAAACAAGCAGCTCGTATTCTCTCGCGTGCGAGATACACGAGAAATTGGCCGAATCTGCCCCTATCTCACGCGTCGATCGAATATCCCTCGAGGCCACCGGAAAAACATGAGGGCGGCGAATCTTTTGACCGACGCGCAGTCGTCAGTGCGTCGAAAAAACGTGGCAACGCGCAATGACGATATTTTATCGCGGGACAGAACCGGAGCGGTTTCCGGCATATCATTCGCGATTTTTTCAGATCCCCGGAGAAATCGGCGGGATTTATCGCGGTGGGTCTTCGGCGGCATGTCAGAGCAAATTTCAGTAAACCTTGATCTCGCTCTGTGCTCGTCACAATATATGGATGACCAGCAAACTTGCTGGACTGTCGCGTTATTTCTCCCCGTTATTTCCTCAAGTATTTTTCTCTCTATTTTGTAACTTTGTAACGCATTGATTATGTTACGTGCTTTTGATTTAGTCACTCGAGTCAACACGAGTCAACTTCTAGTATCATTTGTGCTTTTTCTTAGATTTCTATCAAAAGGACAAAGAGTTTTAAAACTTCCCGATATTTCCGCGGCCATCTTGGATTGACGATGTCAGAAACGAGGAAAATACGCGTAAGATTCGTATATTTTATGTGAAAATAAAAAATTATTTCTGTATAAACGTACGTAGAAACAAAAGAACATACTTGTAAGATAGATCAAAGCTATACAATGCAATGGAATCGAAAGCTAAGCTTGTCACAAATTTTGACAGCTACCGAATCATGGTTTGATCTTTGTATTTCTTACACTAAATTACACTTCAAACGAAGTTTCCGATATTTTAAGCACAGGTGTGCACACCTACGCTTTGTTAAAATCTCTTGATTTGTTAAACATTTTTATTTTCAGAAAGCATACGAAATTTTTAGTATGTTTTCAGACCATTTTTGGCCACTTCATGACAAACGTTCGTGTTGCTTACACTTTTTGTTTGCACTTTATTTTGTTTTCCTTTTTTTTACTAAAGTATGAACACTCATATGTATATGTATATACATATATTGTATATACACATGTATCTTATTTTAAGTGCAAAAAGTGTAAGCAACGTGAAAGACTTAACTGGTTTCTGTGCCTATTGGTTTTGAAGACGATTGATGTCGCTACTGTCAAATCGGACTTGATATTCAGATATCGAAGTCTTAATAGTTAAAAGCTAAAAATAACGACGATATTGGGAAAACGTTTTAGAAAAAACGTTTTAACAATATATAAACATGTTTTTTAGATCAAGATGAAGCGCTAGTTGAAGAGAAAAAAGTGGGCACGAGAACTGGCAGCATCTACAGACTAGAAATATTGAACTTTATCGCAAACACGTGCGAGCTTGTTTAATTTTATACGATTTTTTATCGACGCCTCGTAATATCGATAATGTAAGCCGTTGCTTCTCTTCCCGCTCTTCTCTTCTACTCTCTCCCACTGCCACGCAGGTCGAGGGTTTATATCAAGTTATGAAGTTTGAGAAATGATCGGTGCTTACGGCTTTCACATTTCCCTTTTCAGATGTACGCAAGAAGAGAACCCATGTTGCAAAGTGTTTTAATGCTACGTAGTGATCGGTTTATTTAAATCTTAAAGTACGAAGCAAATTTTGTTAAGTAGATGATCTAATGCATATTATTTATATATAACGTCACGATAAAAAGTTACTTGTATAACAATTATATATGATTACTTTTATTAAAGTTGGTGTTCAAAATATGTTTCGTTATACTTTTTTTAAATTTTTGTGCACTACTAACGTAAAAACATGTAGATTTTTGTGTACGTAAGTTTTTCAAGAATTGAAACCTAAAACACTTTTTAGCCGAGCAGACGAGTTTGATCATGTGATACAAAAGTGATTCTGATTGACTCTTGCAATGAATCAGCATAGAAACTACGCAAGAAAAATATTGCATATTCTCTTTATTCTCACCAAGCTCTTTATTTTCACGAACAGAAACTCTTTCAATTCACCTACTCTTATCGTGCTGTTATCTTACTACCGATTATTCCATTCGCACACTAATCGGACATGTCAGAACGCAACCACGCCTTTATATGCGCAATATCGTTGCGCAAGATTTTTACCAAAAAATGGAGGAATACAGGGGAGGCGTGAGAATAGCGAGTTTATAGATTCCGACATTGTGAGAATAAAGGGAATGTGCTGTAGCACCTGATCTATTACGAAATCTAGCAAAGCAGTCAGCAAGACAGCCAGCACAGGAACACGCAAGCAATCGAGCAAGCAAAAACGCATCGTATACCGCTAGTTTAAGACAGTGATATTAGACGGATGGTTAAAAAGAGTAATTCCATAAAAGGTAGAATTTATGCTTTCTACGAATCCGTTTAGTGCTGTTTGCCTGCTAGATCGGTTCAATTATACCGTCAGTAAATGTGTGTATGTGTGCGTATAAAAGTTAACACAGTTATATATATGTAGATGCTTTCTAAAACGTATATAGATCCACAGTAAGTCTAAAGTAGAAACTTGGTAACTTTTATACCAAAACTCTTATTTTTTCTAACATACACGGTTTCTTGTAAAGATTCAGTTATAGATAATGACATTGCATCTAGAATTGCATGTCAAAAGTGAGCCTCGGCGCTATTATTTCAGCGAGAAACGAAATAAGACTCGTTTTATATCCTCATTTTGTTTACGGATATTTCAAAGCTTGCCAAAGTATAGCCATGCATTTATAATCAGCATCGGTGACTTTGTTATAGCTTGAAAATGTCTTTCCACAGAGGCATTTTTAGAGATTCGGAAATAAATAGAAATCGCACGGGGCGATATGTGGAGAATAAGGATGAAAGAGCAATTCGAAGTTCAATCTTAAAATTTTGACTATTGCAACAGTTACATTATGTGAGACTGTTAAAATCGCTGAGAGCGTATCTACTTTGACGAGATGTTACACAAACACTACGTGCGATAATGAGTCAGTGTTTGACTTGTAAAAGATGAACTTGTCAACGACAACAGTATAATATGATACTATACTGTCGTTATCTTCGTTGTTTCAGGCACTTATCAATCGTTCCTCGTATAGTTTGAAAGCTTTATAATGATAGTATATGAAATTTTAGGTTTTTTTGTTATATTTATGAAGATACTCGAAGACTAAACAACACATAATGCAAATCGCGAATGCAGATTATAAAATACAATTGACATGAACAACATGTTACGGGATAACGTAACTATGTAAGCGAAATCATAACGCCAAAAATTACAGAATAGGATGAAGCTTGCATTTTACAATCTCAATCGATATTTGTACACTACTCTCTACTTAAATTAGTAGTGTGACAAGTTTTACTCGAAATTTACGAGAACTACAGAATCTTGTTCTTCAACGATGACAGTGACTGACAGTGGTTGTGGGGCGTCGTCGAGGACTTTGTCATGAATCCGCGTAGAGTAGGACATAATTTACTTTGAAGGCCACAAACTCTATTACCAAGCAGAACGTGCTCAAAGTAATGACTTTCTCTAGCCCGCGAACCGCTGTCGCAGCTGCACATTGCGTCATCAAATGATTTTAACCCAACCTGACTCTTTCTCGGTCGCGGATGGATTTGTCATCGTTGCGCGGCAAAGGTTACAAGCTCAGTAGGTCACCAAAGACAAAATTGCGTCTGGTCAACAATCATTAAAAAAAAAATGATGATCTTGACTTAAATAATATAAAAAGCATTACTTCTACAATCATAAACGTGACTTCTGCAAATAGAGGAAATTGCCAAATCTCATCCACTTTCGATATACATAATAACGTTTAATTCTTCGCATATTATAGAGATAAATAATTATATGTAAATCCTAATAGAGTTTATAAGATTTCACAAAATTTAACTAAAATAAAAATGTCGATTATTTGAACTATAATTATTTATAAATAATACGTAATGCTTCCTTTCGTTAAGTAAAAATAGAGAACACTAGGTTTCTTCCTGTCAATTAATAATATCAATTAATTATTTTTTCTTTCTTTATCGATCATACCTATATAATTGTTTGATGATAGTCATCCTAATAAGCGTAAACAGTATAACAAATAACGCAAGAAAACCTTTTGCATGTGTAGAAAAAAAAGTGAAAGGCGCTAAACTAAAGCCGAAGCTCGCGCAAATTACAGCAGAGTTTTCTGTGACTAAAGTCGTTGGAACGAAGCTTCTCCTGTCATTTATAAGTTCTCTTTATTCGTCCAGTCTTTAACAAGAGTCGTGCGCAAGTGTGCGGTAGAATGGCAAGTACAAGAGAAAAACTTAACTGGTGAGAGTTGATGACCTTAACTCAGGATAGTCACTTAAGTCAAAAGGACTTAAGACACGGAGAACTCTTCTGTATGCGATTGGTCGTCACGAGGACCACAAAAGGCAATCTGTCGGTAAAATATAATATAATACGATGCAGTCGATTTTACTCCTTCATGATGTGCTCGGCCATATCGTAATTATACGCTATTCAACGCGCTGCACCGAACATTGCGTCAAGCACTCGATGTGAGAAATCAATCTGGAATATATTCGTGCGGTTTCAAGTTATTTATCAATTGTAGTCATTACATCGTACGCATCTTTGCAGATGTATGTCTGTATGGTTATAATCATGGACTACTGCAAATTATATAGAATATAGTGTATACATTTTATGTATACTTCTCGTAAATCACGAGAGAGTAAGCAAACGAAAATTGATCGAATAAATAATAAATCTGTAAGTTGTGAATATTTTTATCGTATTTCTATATATTTTCTCTTCTATTCTCTCGCACTCTCTTTTCTTCAATTTATTTATTTATTTTTTTATTGAAGAAGTGTTAAATCTTCAGTTGCGAAAAACGCAGTGTGTATGCTCTCAGAAATATTGAGTTCGAATACGTTATATAATTATTATTTGGATTACTCTCGCGATTATCACACGATGGCCTCTATTTCTGGAACGGGAGAGGATAAAGGATAGCTATAAGAGGAGACGGGAAAAAGGGGATCCATAATGGGGATAATATTCACTCAATAGCCCTTTTACTCTTTAACGATGATTTCTCGGTTTCTAGTAAATTATTCGGAAGAAGGGTTCAGCCGTAGCAGTCGACAATGGAATTCAATGGAATTTTCAGTCGACAAATAGTCGATATAATCGTATTTCAATAAGGATTTGACAAATTCTTTTGTTATTTTAAATTGTTTAGTTATGCTGTTACTTTTTTACACCACTTATAAATTTATTTCTTTATAAATATTGCTTAAATGCACACAATTGACTTTATATGAAGCGTAATGTGATAACTAGTATCTATAGTACCTATGTTATATTTAGCAATAAATAAAGAACGCAAACTATTATTAAGCTGAATATCTTTCTTCATTTATCATAAAATTGCATCAAAATAAATAGATACATCCGCAACTGTTGATTTTTGCGAATAGATATAGACTTACATTGATCGGAATTGATTTCAAATAATAGTACAGTGTCTGTGCAATTGTCACTTAATAAGAGAATTTCAATGACAACAGGTAAAATAGCTGATTGTTTCTTTGCTCAGCCGAGATTATGGACAAATAAAATACAATGAAAACGTATTAAAAGTGAGCAAGACATATGATATCTTTACCGACAAAAGTTAGACCGGTATTTTGGACAAGTCATAAAGATAACAATGTTTGAGCTCCGAAAAAGGTTGGCCTAAATAAAGATGGTTGTGATAATAACAGCGCAAAACCAAAAATAATGACAACTACATGGATACTACTGTATAATTTATTAACGACTATTTAAGATAAGACTTCAAATTTTAAAATTTATCAAACAAATATGTGACTAAGTGACTAAAAAAGTATTATCATATATCTTTAAAATGAGATACCTAGTCATATATATCTTGAAAAAAAAAAGAGAAAGAATGATATTAGTGGACATAAAACTTAATGCAGAAACAAAGAACACACTTATGTATATAATATAGAATATCAGTGCTCACGTCACTAATCAGTACTTTTCTTTTGTCCTGTTATAGTAGCTGGAGCATTTCCACGGAGGATTGGTCATCCCTATCAAAATCGAACGCCGCCGAAAAGAAAAAAACCGAGAACAAGTTTTACAAGACTGCAAATTGCCGAGCTGGAAAAGCGTTTTCACAAACAGAAATATTTGGCGTCTGCCGAACGAGCGGCATTGGCAAAGTCGCTGAAGATGACGGATGCGCAAGTGAAAACCTGGTTTCAAAACAGACGGACAAAGTGGAGGTAAATTAGCAATATTTTATCGCACAATGGAACGATCACGTTATTATCGGCACTTATCACATAACGACGTTTATAATGATTTGTTTTGACAACTCGTTGTTGACAACTGTGGCGAATATAAATTTCTTGCAGAGTAAAAAAGTAGGAAAAAAAAAAAGAAAACGCGCGATGGTAAAGAAACCATTTCTGGAATGTTAATAGCGGGTTAGTCTTGGCTTGACGCATATATCTGTAAACGCATTGGCAGTCAAATATATTGGAGTCTATTCAAGATAACAAAAGACAAAAACACGTCATTTAGATAAAAGAAGACCCGTTCGTGCGCGAGTTTGCCGATACCATGGATGTCTCGACGACGAGATGAGCGACCTGGCGACATTCTTAGAGGACTCTTTCTCTCGTATAAAATGTACCTTAGCCATAGTTTCTCTCTCTTTTACTTTCTTTCTCTCTCTTCCCTGTCTCTCTTTCCTTTAAAATCCTCTTGTTTTTCTACACACTTATTCTTTTATATATTCTTTTATATGATATTCTTCGATTATAGAAAATGATGATTTTTTTGTCAATATTTAAAAATAGAAGCAAAGTTCTTTATTATACTGCGAACGCTATTTACATCGATCATATTACAGTCAGTTCTCCAATTACAAGTACGTATATAATTGTATATAAAATATAATAAATATAATACACTCATGTAATAACGTAAAGCGGTATAATTATATTGTAATAATTATATTGTAAATACAATAGAAAAAATATTGATTTCACAATACTTGGAATAAAATGATTTTCTCTACAACAAAATAAAATATTCTAAATAGTGTATCTACAGATAAGCGATGACTATTTACGTATCCTATCGTGATAACGTATAACTTAAAACAACGTTAGGATTAAAATATGAATATTTCCAATTTTATTTGTGATAATTTTGACTAAGTTATCACAGATTCGTTTATAGACATTATTCAATTCTCTGATCTACTTTAAGTATCAAGGTATCTCAAAATTACACGTATAATGTGCAGATAGTTACTTACATATCTAGTAACATTTGTTTCAGAATTAGCGATAGTTTTAGATTATGGATTGCGTTAATATAATAAAGTTTTCTGCTAATAATCTTTTTTTGAATTATTCTATAACTTTATAACTAACTTAAAAAGTTATCACGTGTTAAACACGCTTCTCAATTTAATTTATATTTTTTCAGCTCAGATAAAAAGAGAGAAAAAAAGACACAAACGTTCAGAAATTTATTTTTTCATATTATTTCATATGCATATGGCAGAAATGGTAAAGTTTTTCGTCATGGCACAAGAGAAGTAGGCGTGAAATTCAATTTGGAATCCGACGACACGCTTTATCTGTCTCACAGTGCACTCGGAAATGTTATCGCCATGACAGATACATTTGTCTAGAATGTTACAACGAATTTACTTCACGTCAGAGTGACAAGTACATCATTTTTAATTAAAGACGCACGCACGACAGGGTAATCATGCACGATCAATAATGCGTCACCGCGCGCACACGAGATACTTTCCTCCCCTAGTCATGTTATTTCAGAGATAAAAAAATCAGAGAACAACATATAGTACCGTAAAATCTTGTTTTCTCTGGAGTTTAACTATAGGTAGTTACATAAGTAGTTTTTGGTTCTAAATGTTTGAATTGTATGGAAATGTTCATTCAATTTTACCTACTTAAGACAAACTCTAAGTTTTGACACTTTTGACAAATACAGTAGAAATTCGAGGACCGTGCATTTTCATCGGAATAGGCGCCATAACATAAGCCTAACGCGACGCAGTCCAGCGTGCAGCTGCGTTTAAAGTAACAAGATGACTGTAGGCAGAGATGAGATAACTCGGTTTCAATAATTCAGATACCTAACAGCTTAGCCCTGTCCCGTACATAATGTAGTCTCTTCCCTCCCATCGTTCACCCTCTCCCTCTCTCGCTCCCGCCCCTTCCTTTTCGACCCTAGTCGACCTCCACCTATCCGTACTGTGACTACCAATCCTCCGCGTGCCCCGTCACCTCTTTCAGCCACTACTCCTTCGCGGGAGGCGAGAAAGAGAGAGAAAGAGAAAGAAAGAGAGAGAGAGAGAGAGAGAGAGAAAGAGAAAGAGAGAGAAAGGGACAGAGAGAGACAGAAACAGAGAGAAAGAGAGAGCTTCTTGGCTTTTAAACTGTCAAATGTGCTCTCGAATCCGTTGGCTGAATCGTTTCGATCTCTCCGCCGGGCGCTAACCGACCCCACCGATTCGCCTCGTTAAACATTCATTGGTTACACTGTAGGACCAGGCCAGTAACTGTTTGAACACGATTCGCAGTCTCGACACGATATACTGCGTACGTAATGTAGTGTAAGAAAAATCATTCAGCATTACATTGTCTATTAATTCATAACGGAGTCTTCTTAGAAATTAGCATAAAATATAAAAGCAATTGGGAATATATATAACAAAGAGATAAAAGAAAAAAACACTGCAAGCGCAATCAAATTAAACAATTATAATTTATATATTATTAATATAATATTTGTTTAACACATATATAGACAAAAATGATAAAATTTGCAATGATTTAGTTAGTTAGAGATGAAAAACCACGAGCGCTATATCGCGGTTTGAGTACGCGCTAAAGTATAAAGATAAGAGTAATGTGTCCCAGGTTCCGAGAGAATATGGTTATGTCGGCCGCAGCAAATGGGGCGAGACTGCGTCGGGGCTGCAAAATGTAATCGGCACGGTGTTGTCAATTATTAATCCCTAACCGCGTTAATTACTTGCACAGGCGTAGGTGCACCTGTCACTGCCGCAATGGCGCAGCCGCAATAAATTTCGAAGATGGACGCTGATGAACGAGATTCAATTGCGCAAACGGCTAATAGATACGATAACGTGTTAAATATTTCTGCTTTTTTAATTTAAACATTCTAAATAAGTAATAATCCAGCTCAACTAGTAGTTGATCAACAAAACAAATCGAAACGTTTTTACTCCATTAGTATAACAATGCAAGACCGTAAAACAATTTATTAATTTATTTTAAAAAAAGAGATATATTTATATATTTTTTGAGGTGTTTTAATATATGTCGAAGTACATAAAAATAAAAATATATATTTTCTCCGTTTGATTTTTTAATAATCAACATGTGTAAATTTTACTTTAATTTGTAAAACGCTTCTTTTCCTGTTTAATGACTATAGTTAAAAAGGTTGAACCAACAAGAATAATTGATAAACAACGAGAATAATTGATATACTAAAGTAGATTCAAGAATATCTTTGCGATTTTTGAGAGTCGACAAGCTAATTTCGAAGACGAGTTATTGATTCTCGGCAACACGTTTCTAGGTATCAGATGAAGAAAATTATAGGAAATTGTTGAGCCATGTTGCTCTCTCGGCAAGAAAAAAGGTAGACGAAAAAGAACATTTATGAGATAATACCTTCGCGATAGTCCGGCAATTTGTAAGGAAGACGCTCGCCACTAATCTTTAAACAACCACGAGCATTGCGGGATATATATAACCAGATTTGTGAGAAATTATAATGATAATTAAACGGTTCTGTTTTTCGATAACGAACTGGTTCTGTCGTTCTCGATTTATCTTATCGAACTTGAAACGATTCGAGAAACTGTATCTCGTTCCAAGATATATATTTCTATGCAATTGTTACAATAAGTAAATGCGTTAAAAAATGTATTTTCAATAGATAATCATGTATAAAATAAAATAAATTATTCGTCATGCTAGATGATCGTGTGCGCGCAAGCTCTATCGACTTTATCAACGAGTCGGCCATTTTGCGGCGTCCTAATAGACTTAACGCTAGAAAACAGACGTCGCTCGAGCAACCCTCTGGCACAAAGTGGCTTCCCGCTCGGTGGTAGTGACGAATCAAATTAACTTTATTACATCCGTCTTCTGTTTTCCACCCAACAACCACCACTATTTTCGCCCTCCTATACTCTGCCTCGTTTCATCCCTGAGAACTTGTTCCGCCAGAACTATCGCTGATGTTGCCGTGAACAATATAAAGACTTTTGGATTATGATTACTGAAAAAAAAAGATTTAATAATATACTTATCAAGCTTGGATAATTAAATTTTTCTATCAGTTTAATAACACATTCCAGGCTACACAATAGAGTCGATGCGCTTGTCATAAATTTTGACAGCTGCCGAATCATGCCTTGATTTTGCATTTCTTACATTAAATCACACTCTGAATAAAGTTTGCGGTATATTTTATAAGTGTGTTTTGTCGAACAAATCTCTTGATTTGTCGCTAAACACTTTTATTATTACACAAAGTGAAATTTTTGCTATATTTCTATTTCAGACCGTTTTGTGACGTGCAAACATGGATTTATTCGTATTGCTTGTACATTTTTACACTTTATTTTGTTTATCTTTTCTTACTAAAGAATAAGCATACATATACCTATCTTATTCTATATGCAAAAAATGTAAGCAATGCAAAAGATCTCGTGCTTTCTGCGTCTATTAGTTTCTTGTGACGATCGACGTTGCTACTGTCAAATCGGACTTGACGCTTAGATGTTGAGAAACTTTAATACTGTTAAATAGTATCATTGCAAAAAAATTTATATATTCTTCATATTTACTATAAAGTATTTTGATTTACGACGGAAACTAATGAAAAATATACGAAAATTGCACTCTTAGAGATCATTTATACTCTTGATCTCTATTTCTTGTATAAAATAAAAGATAGAAACGGTTTTGCATTCTCATCTCATTTGCATTTATTTACTGAAAATCTATAGTCGCACGAGAAAAGCGACTGTGATAGTTTCACGGAAATGAGGTTGTATATTTATAGAAAGTAATACTTTTACAAAATAAAAATAAGTTACATAACTAAGTCTAATCTTAATAAAAAATATGGAACAAGAGTAGAATAAATATTCTTTTTGTATATATGTATTTAGAAACAATATCCAGACAAATTTGTTTGCAGGAGACAAACAGCGGAAGAGAGAGAGGCCGAGCGGCAAGCTACGAATCGGTTGATGTTATCTCTTCAGGCCGAGGCTCTAGGTAAAGTAGCGTACCCAACAACGGTGTCCGGACATCCGGGAGGCGCGGCGGTATCCAGTTTGGACAGGCAGCCAGCATCGACGACTCTGACCCATTCGGTGGGTCAATGGGCTCCTTATGGTCCGCCTCAGCCCCTTGCGGATGCGATTTGTTGAAGTGTAACAACGAGTCAACAGACTTTCACCGTGACTTTATTTTGTCTTATTGTTGTGCATTTTTGCTACATCTTATCATGATGTCTTTACTCGCATCAAAAAAAATAAATTGGATATTAAACTCATTCGTTCGCTGGCGTCGAGATATATATATATATATATATATATATATATATATATATATTTT